>LGRX02001281.1:0-92667 GCA_001247695.2 Cymbomonas tetramitiformis
CCCCCCGTAAGTGCACTTTTTTTTTCTTTCCAGACTGAGCCCAGTGGGGGGGCTCCGCTTCCCCACCCCCCCCCGTTAGTACACTTTTTTTTGGGTGACTGTGTCACCAACTTGCATTCTGGGAGCTTTGCAGACTGCGTCACATGTCGTGAAACTTGGCGACCACCTATCTGAACACAACGTGCTGGACTTTAGGTTCAGGGTTATTATTATGGGCTCTGATAGCCCCTAGCCTGACCTGTCTCTGATCGGAACCGTGACTCCGCTAGTAGCTAGGATGACAGTACAGTAGTACTGTACTGTCAGTCATTACTTCGTATTATCCGGGTTTCCGAGATGCATGATAAAAGCACTCGGCCGGACTGTTTATGGGAGCTTAGCCAGTTTGTTTTACCGAGCGGAACACCTGTTCTCGCAGGTTATGCGCGTCACCACTTCCCTAGTAATTCTGATGGCACAGCGCCTAGCTGTTGCCATGTTTGGCTAAGTTTTGACACAGAGATGGGGTGGGCGCCCCCTTAGGCAGTAGTTAGTCTTTCCGCGGTATGGCCTCTTTTTGAAGTGGAGATCAGTTTATGGAACATTTTTCGGCAGCAGTATCGTCGCTCGCTATGGCTTCTTTTTACGTTTCACCTGGCCGGTGGAGAGGGCATTCCGCGTATTGTGGGTCGCAACCACTTTTAGCCAATCGGCTCATGACCTGTTTGATGTTGGTTTTACCGCTGAGACTTCTGCAGGATTGGCCGCTGCAAAATGCTTACTACTGTCGTTCCGTTAGCCCGCGACCCCATCTTGCCGTCATTTTTACTATGGAGACTCCACTTGGACCACGCACACGCGCTAGAACGCGAAAACTAGCAACTATTTTTGATGATGTTGGGGCACTCAATGCGGCTACGCCATCGACTCCGCATTTGGCTTCGGGAGAGTCTGAGGCGTCCACTGCGGCAGCCGTACGTGCTTCTGCAGAGATTGCGCAGGGACTCCTTTGATGTCCAGTGTGCCAAGACAGCAGCGACAAAGGTTCTGGGTGACAAGACTGCGAAATTTAAAGGCAACGAAAACTCAGCTTCGGACATTTTTTCACAATTGGTATCCGAGCTGCAACAGCTGTTCACGCTGCAGTCGCCGGCATTTGCACCCCTGTTTGAACTGACTGCTGCTGACACCCCTGTTCTGTCTGCTGCAAATGAGCTGTTGTACTCTGGCTAGGGGTTTTTTTGGGAAGAATTTTAGAGCCATTTGGGAAGAATTTGACATTGGTTCTTTTTGGGAAGAATGATGCGTGCGTGCTTATACGTGACACTGACGCGCATGAGTCGCCGCACGGTGGGATTTATACTGGCCATACCAGCCTGAAAAGGTCCAACGCAACGCAACGGCAAACTCTCGCTATAGCCGATGTGGCGCAATAGCATTCACATCTTGGATACATTACGTGATACATTAGTCACGAGAGAAACGTTGGAAATGTAAATTCATTAATCTTCACCGTGAACTGAAAATGTAGCAATATCTGCATTCAATCGTGCGTACCCGCGAAAAAGTCGCAGTGGGGTACGCCACAATGGGGTGTATGGCATATGACTGCATTTTTGTACGGTATGTCATTTTGAGACGCAAAAGATTTGGTTGGTTTTTGACAGATTCACCTCGCGGCATGCGTATGATGCTCGCAGTGTCACTGTCCCATTTTACAGCAGATGTCGCTTTGAGCATTTTGCGATGTACAGATGCTATTTGTTAACTATGCAATTTCAACTTAACGCGGAACGCGCTCTCCCTCGCAGTGAGACCCTGTACAGCCAGGCGAAGATTTCTAAGATTATGTGTTCATCTAAGTAACTTATTCCTATCTAATATTATCACAGATTTCTACTGAGTCCGTGGGTATCCGCATCGCGGAGAATGATAACCGCTTTCGTTACTTTTGGAAGTCCCGAAAAACCTAAAATCCCGCTCACTATACCCACATGCACGCGCCGGCCCTTAGCGAGATTTGTGGTTGGCCGTTCAGACTGTACGAAATGATGTTGAAAGATAACACATATGACATAATATTTTGGTAAACGGTTCCCTCATGCGCTGTGCATGCTTGCTTGCAAGCGAGCGCGCGGATGAGGGACGAAACCCTAGCGGAAACGTGGACGCGGTGGACATCTGCGTTTTTGCTAGGGTTGACAGCGCGCTGTCAGATGCTAAAAAAGTGTTTGCTATGCGTATATGATATGCGTGGTACGCTTGTGCTATGCATGATGCTTTCATGCGGTGCGTATGTCGAGCCTTTCACTCGATGCGTGCCCAATGACCCCCTCCCTTGCGCGGCGTCCCAGATCCCATAATGTGCATGGATCTCGCGCGCGCAAAAAATATGTTGTTCCTAACACGCCCAACAATAAGTATGCTAAGTTTCGATGCTTGAGGTCTCTCTCTCAGACCTCTACCTCACGCTGCTGGAAAGTGACTTACGGGGTCACGTAAGTCACTGTCCAGCAGCGTGAGGTATAGACGTCTGAGAGAAAACACCTTAACGGACAGAGGTTTGTTGAGCACGTGACGGAGCGGAGGCTAGACACGTCATCATACCACGGATATACGAATGGAAAATATAAAAATTAAATTTCACCAACCAATATTTTGGTGAATATAAACCTTTGGTATATACACTACATCACGGCCAGATTATTGGCTGGGGAAAAATGATTCCCGCAAGACTTTTGGTTATTGGTCATCCAGACCACAGGCTAACATGACCTGGAAGCTATCTTCCTGGAATCGTAAAATGCTTATAAATATATATGGTATTTTGTCTATTGTACGATTTATACTCATCGTGGCAAAATGTTATGTTATGAGGACTGAGAGTGTCACTCGACTGTCATGTCACAAGAGAGGGAAACCAGATTTCAACTTGAATTGTCCAGTGTGCCACACACTCATACGCGTGAATATATGTCGCCTGCGTCACGCATGAGTCATTGTCAAAAATCTTCCCAAAAATGACCCATGTCACAATTCTTCCCAAATGGCTCTAAAATTCTTCCCCAAAAAGACTTTTTCCTTGTACTCTGTGCTGCTGCTGCTGACTGCGCCAGGGACTCCTGCCCGTAATTGGGTGGAGGCTTCTGGTGCGGATGTTCCTGCCGATGGCAAACGTGCCACCCTAGAGGTGGTGCGTATGCTTGCGGATGTATCGACCCCGTTCGATGCATTTGCAGAGCTGCTTGAGGTTAGGATCTCTGATGAGAGGGATCCTGACTCTGACATTCGGCTGTTTAACAGCTGCCTTCGGGATGCACAGCGTCTCCAGACGCTGCCCGAGGACGCTGTTAAACGGCAATTCATCTCTGCGCTGTCTGGGCCGGCTTACGCCACGCTGGTTGACTCGTTTGCTCGAGCTGACCAGCGTGCGGCTGTGAGTCTGCTCACCTTGCAGGCGCGGGTCCGTGAGCAGTACCGCTGTGGGCGGCTCTCGGGCAAGCGCACTGCGGGGCGGCCCATGTCTGTTGCATCTTGCGCCACTGACACTGGCCTGGCTTCGGCCATTGATCGGCTCAGTGCTCAGTTGGTCAAGTTGCAGCGGGATGTGGATTCCCTTAAGAAGGGTGGCTCCAAGCCGCCCTGGGAAACACACTCCGCGCAACTTCCACCGACCTGGAGTGCAACCGCTTGCTCACTCCGCCTCTCCGGAGGTGGCTTTTGACAAGCGGTCTGGCACCTTTGTCCCAGCGTGCAGGCACGAGAAGTGCCGCGCCGTTGGGTCAAAGCATTGGCTGAGTGAGTGTCCTCACAAGGACACTCACCCCTTGTCCATCTCGGCATCCTACTGCCAAGCCGTCGAGTCTTATGACTCCGACGTGCTTGCCCTTCGTTTTCAGCGGTACTATGACGCTGGGGATGAGGGGTCCATGGAGCACTTGTGTGCTCTCGTGGGGCAACCTGAAATCTGTGAGCTGTCTGCGCATTCCTTTGCTCCAGAGCCTACGGCTCTGCAGCAGTTCAAGGATGCTGCTGCCTCTGCTGAGTCTGCACCTGCTGAGCATCTTTCCATTGGCCGTGTTGCATTTGCTGAGGTCAGCGGTCCGCTTGCTGGTGGTGTCGCTGAGCCGACCACTGACAAGCAGCTGCTGCCGGAGGCCTCTGCACCCGTGCATGGGGGGCCGGTTGGCTTGCATGAGGTCGGCCGTGCCGCCTTCGTGCCGCCGTCTGCCTCTCTGGCTCTCGGCCCGATGGCTCCTGCTGACAGTTCATTCAAAACATTCAACACTGTCCACCCTGACTGGTTTGACATTGACCCTGAGCCTGTTGAGGTGTGTGATTCCGATGATGATGGGGAGGGCTCTAACTACCCTCCTGGTGTCTGCCTGACTGAAATTGAGGGGGGTGCACCGCCGGCGGCTGCGGCATTTCGGCGGTTCGGAGTCCCCAGAGGCTCCAGGCCATTTGGCATCGGTGAGTTTGCACTCAGCCTTTTCATGGTGGCTACGTTTCTCTTCAGTGCTACGGCGATGCCGACCCTCGTGGTCGGCGGTGGTGTCAGGGGCCTGGTTGAGCCCGGAGCCACTTACGGCTACGATTCACTACGGTCTCATGAAGCACTACTGGATTCTCTTTGCCCGCCTGTGGTTACTGCTGGTCCGTCATTGCCACCGCGGGATGTAACACAGTTCTTTTCTCAATCGACCTCAGCGGCTTTGCAATCTGATGGTTTTGCCACTCCACTTTGGGATCCGCCTGACCCACTTGGGTCTGGTGGTGTCAGTACTTACAAATTCTCTTCTCAATTGACTTCGGATGCTTTTCTTGATTGGAATCCGTCTGCTGAACTCGGCTCTGCCGACCAGCTTTACAGTGGCTAGAGTCTGCTTGATTCAATCCTGGAGGTGTGATTAGCCTTAGCCGCAGTGGTGGGTTGTGCCGGGACAAGTCCCCGGGCACCCAGCTAGAAGTATATCTGTTTCCAGTCAAGTGCTGTTTGTTGTCTGTTTAGTTAGCTCCGCTTGCCTAGCCCTATTGGCTACAGTCACAGCTCCGGGTGGTGTGCTGGACTTTAGGTTCAGGGTTATTATTATGGGCTCTGATAGCCCCTAGCCTGACCCGTCTCTGATCGGAACCGTGACTCCGCTAGTAGCTAGGATGACAGTACAGTAGTACTGTACTGTCAGTCATTACTTCGTATTATCCGGGTTTCCGAGATGCATGATAAAAGCACTCGGCCGGACTGTTTATGGGAGCTTAGCCAGTTTGTTTTACCGAGCGGAACACCTGTTCTCGCACAACGCTTTGCGGGCGTCATCGTCACCGTGTCCTGTGACACTGCACTGCACTGGCACTGCACTGTCTCAGACTGTCACCAACTTGCACTCTGTTAGACTGTCACCAACTTGCACTCTGGGAGCTCGAGCTCTGCGAGCTCCTGTGTATAATTCCCAACGCTCATGACACTGTCACCAACTTTCATTCTGGGAGCTTTGCGGACTGCGTCACATGTCGTTAAACCTGGCGACCACCTACCTGATCACAAAAGTGTGACGTACGCGACGACACTTTAAACACCGCATGGGCCCTCCGTCGGAGACGGGAGGGTATAAAATACAAATCTGAATACAACTACAGTGCAGTAAGTCCTATAATAATGAAGGCGCGTTGCTTTGGACCCTCCCGTCTCCTCTCCTGTATCAATACGGGAATTGTATCGGTTGCTGAATTGCTTATCGAGCTATTTTTAAGACTTCGCCTGGGGGGGATAATCGCCGGGGGCCCCACACCCCCATTACTACGGATAATTTTTAAGTCTTCGCCCGGTGAAGGGGCTCCGCCCCCCCACACCCCCCCATTACTACGGATAATTTTTAAGTCTTCGCCCGGTGGGGCGAGAATTTGGAATTCTCGGGCGAGAATTTTATGTCACGCTCTCATCGTCGCACTGCTATTCCGTCATCATCATCATCGTCATTAGTTTCCATGTCATATCGTGTCGTTGTTTTCATCGTTGACTGACTCGTTCACTTCCGTCTGACGCGCCAGTGTCGGCTTTTGCAGAATCGTGACCGTTTTGCAATTTATGTCCGTTTTTGCAGTCCTTTTTTTTTCGCGTACCTCTGTTTTTAACTGCGCCCAGTGATACACCCCCCCGTAAGTACACCTTTTTTTTGGTGACTGTGTCACCAACTTGCATTCTGGGAGCTTTGCAGACTGCGTCACATGTCGTGAAACTTGGCGACCACCTATCTGAACACAAAGTGTCGACGACGACAACGACAACGCTTCGCGGGCGCGGGTGTCATCGTCACCGTGTCCTGTGACACTGTCTCAGACTGTCACCAACTTGCACTCTGGGAGCTCGAGCTGTGCGAGCTCCTGTGTATAATTCCCAACGCTCATGACATTGTCACCAACTTTCATTCTGGGAGCTTTGCGGACTGCGTCACATGTCGTAAAACCTGGCGACCACCTACCTGATCACAAAAGTGTGACATCAACGACGGACGACACTTTAAACGCCGCATGGGCCCTCCGCCTCCGTCGGAGACGGGAGGGTATAATTCCCAACGTTGCTGACAGTGTCATCACCAACTTTCATTCTCGGAGCTTTCCGGACTGCGTCACATGTCGACGACGTGTCACCTGGCACACAAAAGGGCTACGACGACAACGACGACGACAACGACGACGACAACGACGGTGTGACACTCTTCATTCTAGCCTCTACAGTGACACGAGAAGCAACTACAGTGACACCTACAGTAGTAGTATGTTGCATATCTTGCATGTTCATTTAGATTTACTGAGATTACAGTCAATTCGATTTTTCTTTTGGTGCGTGTGCACACTGTCTAGTGATGAAATATATTCGTAGATGAGCAAAACATTAAATTTTGACTCAAATATGTTCCATGTCTTTATGTAATATAACTTTATGTTAATATCATTTTTGCAGGAATCGACGGATGTCGCTAGTCCAAGTCCAAATTGCGCTAGCGTCACTAGCGCAATTTGGATTGGCGGAGTTCCTTTACGAAGAGATTCTTCGATGAGCAAACCAACTAAGTTAGAAGAGTACGTGAAAACATCGTAATTTATGGTGGCTTTCAAAAAAGCCTTTGTACATTTGCATATGCACACGCGTTAATCTAATTTGCGCTAGCTTGATCTCGAGATTGTTGTTTAGCTTCGAAAGCCCGGTTCCGCGCGTGTGCATGCCAAGAATCCTCCGGCATCTTGAACTCTTCATTTGTTACCGGGTACATGAATACCGGAGCGACTCCTTTCGCGGTATAGCTAAGACAATCACCGTTATCGTCATAGGATCTACGTTGAGGGAGACCGCCCGCTTTGCACCTCGATCGGTAATCACGCATTTGTTGTTTCCGTTTCTCTTTGTTAACCCCTAAACAGATTTCTGGGTCAGATCTGACCCAAAATTGCCCTATGTTTTTTTCAGTTTTTTGGTGTCAACGATGTTGCTCGTTGTATAATTGGTCTTAGGCTGTCTGGGGCCTTGCACACCCTTGTATCCTTGAAGGTAAAGTACTTGCGTCTTAGGTATATCCATGTTATATATCTCACATAGTATGATTTTGATACACAAAAAATGTCCCAAAAGTGTGGAAAGCGATGTGTGAAAAGTATGAAATCGAGGTGAAATTTGAATATTCGTCTTTGTAGATGCTCCTATGAACCTGACATGCATTCCGGATGATATTTGACACCACCTAAGTGATCATTCATCATTGGTACACCACATATATCCAATATACTCGTTTAAAACACCAAAATGTTGAAAATTGCGCTTAAGTATGGAAAACATTGAAAATATGGTGTTTTCCCTGTTTTTTTGTTGTTTTTTCGCACAATAAACGTATAAACCGATATATAGACGTGATATCCATGCTTCAAGCAGCATGTCGAATTGAAGCTATGATCAAAGCCGATGCTTTGAGGGTGTTCCGTGCGGTGTGGGCTGGCCATACCGTTTTTAATCAATGGGTTTGCAAAAGTTTGTGTTCGCAAAACCCCAAAATTATGACACACATTTGGATATATTAGTGGATATAATGCGTCAAAATGGACGTATAACCTATCAAAATGTTGGGGCAATCGATACCTAACGGACGGTTGATTTAGCTAGCACTTGAATACAACCGATGCCATTTAAAAGTGGCAAAGGGCGAAAGTACCCAAAAAGGGCCGAAATAGTTTCATCTGTTTAGGGGTTAAGCTCGTAGCGCTCTTTCGCCTTTTGCTTTATATACTCTTTGTTCTTTTCATATCGTCTACGTTCGGTATCAAGTTTTACTTCTCGTTGATTCCGAATGTAGTAATTCGCATCTTGGCGTTTTTTGTTGTTGCTCCTATGTTTGATTTCTTTCAACAAACGTTGACTATTGCTATTCCATTCCTTGCGTCTTTCAGCCTGTAATATTTCTCCGTTTATCCTTTCCGCATCATAAAATTCTTTTATGCTCATATCTCCAGTATATTTTACCCTCTCTGACATTTCGAGTTTGCAATACAATTACAACTCAAGCCGTCCGGGTCTCTCGAAAGTTACGTTGAAACGTTGAAACCAATTGCAGTTTTTGCATTTTTTACCCTTTTTACCGTTGTAGTATTCCAAGATCGCGATCGTGCTCTTGGCACTGTCTCTGTGACATGATCGCATGGATGGCATGATTGACGATTGACGAGCCGCTCGCTATTCATGAATTCGCGGCCGTGAATCTTAAATTCACTGCCGAGAATTCAGGTGACACTGCACTGTGTCACTCCCCAGTAGTGTGACCACGACGACGACTGAGACCGACTGCGGAAATTCGTTTTTGTGTATAAATCCTTTTCCAGCCCATACAGGCGACGTTCATGACAGTGTCACCAACTTTCGTTCTGGGAGCTTTGCGGACTGCGTCACATGTCGTAAAACCTGGCGACCACCTACCTGATCACAAAAGTGTGACAATCTTCTTCCGGCGATCTTCCTGCAATTAAAGTAGGCTGCATGGGCCCTCCGTCGGAGACGGGAGGGTATAATTGGGGTCGCCGACCTCAAGTATTATTATAAGGCTTATATCATTATAGGACTTACTAAGCCCTATAATAATAATTATTATAATAAGCCCTTATAATAATAATTATTATTATAAGCCCTTATAATTATAATTATTATTATGGGGGCCGGGCATCGCGAAATCATGTTCGTTTCAAACGTTATAATAATGAGCCTATGACTTGTCCTCCGTCGCTTTAAGTATTGGCCATTCTTGAACGAATTCGAGCGAATTCGAACGAGCGAATTGAGCAAATCGGCAGCCGATCCGACGTGGACCGACGTGTCCCCGGAAAATGCGGCATCTTCTGACGTCGGACTACTTGTAGCGAAAGAATTGGCTGCCGAAATTTGCGGGAAACTCACTAGACTAACTATCGTCAGGTACGTTCCATTCGATGATCGTGCAGGCGCCGACATGGTTGAACTGAAGTGAGAAATGACGGGGTGGTAGACACGTTTTTCTGCCAATCTGGGCATGATGGATAGCCCTGAATAATATATTATTATTATAGGCCTTAATAATATTATATTATTATAAGTCTTATAATTATTATTATTATTATAAGGCCTTATAATAATTATTATTATTATAAGGCCTTATAATAATATATTATTATTATTATAGCTATAATTATTATTATTATAGCTATAATAATTATTATTATTATACGGCTTTTTCACTTTGGTGGTCTCGGACGGGTATTATTATAAGGCTTATATTATTATAGGACTTATTATTATAGGACTGTATGAAGTCTTGTCAAGTGCCATTATAAAATAACTAAAGATCAAATCCGTAAAACACTCTAAAGATAGAAATTCATGTTCATGTAAAATTTATACCTGTAGAATAAATGGGTTATGGGTGCAACAGTGGTGCAAGAGTGTGAAGGATGCGCCAGGAAGTGCCACATGGCATGCTTTCTGCATTTTGTAGTTGGATGCATCGCTTTAGCTGCCCCCATACGGCAAAAGGCGTCGCGTCGTATCATACGTAGGATACGCGCGTATCCTGGGTTGTTTTGGGGGGGGGGAATATTCTTCGCTGAAAACCCTTCGTTTCCTTAGTGGCCGTAGTGAGGGTGTGCACCCGCGTCCCAGCCTGCGTAGTTTGAAGCCTGCGTAGTTTGGACTCCAGCTGGAGAGCTCCCTCTCCTCATGCTCAAAGCAAACCGAAAGCTTACTACTGGAATATCCTAGTTCACTGGATATCAGATAGTCCCGAACTGTGTGTGGATAAACTCATAAGATAAATAAACCCTAAGCTAGATATACCCGGAACGGTCTCGGACGGTTTCGGAGTCTAGCCTACCTGTGACACAGCGTGTGTCACAACACGAACCTATAGATCAATCAGTAGTAGTCCAGTGTTGGCCTAGGAGTCTGTCATAGGGGCCAGCACCGGGACTCCCGGAGTCCCGGTCAGGGCTGCCTATACAGATTTCAGCACACCACCCCAACATTGTGGGTGG
This sequence comes from Cymbomonas tetramitiformis, assembly GCA_001247695.2. Classification (NCBI taxonomy): domain Eukaryota; kingdom Viridiplantae; phylum Chlorophyta; class Pyramimonadophyceae; order Pyramimonadales; family Pyramimonadaceae; genus Cymbomonas; species Cymbomonas tetramitiformis. The sequence continues at coordinate 10,522 of LGRX02001281.1, forward strand.
TGACTGTCTAGGAGAGTCGGATAACGTAAGATAAGTCAGGGCAGGAGCCAGGTTGACAGACCTAACTGCTAATCCAACTGTGCGATTCTGAAACACAAATTGGAAACCCTCTAGCTAGCACAGGTGCAGAAACCTACGGGCATTGCGCACCCGCTAAACAACTGGAAAGCACCGAGCTTGCAAGCCTGAAGAGAAATTGTAGGTGTCAAAAGCAAAACCATAAACCAGAAAAAATTGTTGAAGTCACCGGAGTTCCGCACACCACCATGTTGGTGTGCATCCAGAGTGAACAAGAAGTCAATCGGCAGCACCAAAGTAGTCAGCGGTGGCCTCACGGAAGTCCATGCCGTCGTAAGATGTGAAAAAGCCAGCACCATAGTAAGTAGTGCTCCACATCAAGAGGACCGATCTCATGCAAAGCCATACCGTAGTAGTGAGCCATGCCAAAGCCCAAATCTGCCTGAGCAAGGTCCTGAAAGAGGTCAGGGGGCTAAGGCGGCTCAAGCGGTGGCACATTGTCAGCCACAAAGAAACCCTGAGCCGGGATCGCCGATTCAACAAATTCATTCGTGGAGAAACTTGACGGAGTCCCCCAATCGAGATCACCACCCGAGGCGAAGTCAATCCCGCAGCCGACTGAGCCTCGGGCACGGCAGCCACCCCCATGATCGAGACGCAAAGAACGAGGGAAAGGAGGAAAGGAACGATTCCCCACGGCCCGACTGTGGCAGGAAAGCCCCAAGGCGGCTTCCCACAACCGTAGGTCCTCTGGGTGTCCACGGGTGGTCCGGACACATGATTAGCCGACGGAGGCGGACCCCGCGGCTTCAGTGCGAAGCTGCCGTCGGCAAAGTCCTCGTAGTCGTCGGTGTCGTAGCCGGTGACGGGTCAACCGGCGCGATGGCGGCGTGGTTGACAGTTTGAACGAACCCAAGGAACTCACCGCCCGTCGTGGCAGTCACCCGCGCCGATTGAAGCGTCGGCACGGGCTTCACATCCCCCACCTGCGAGACAGGTATAGCAGGGGCCGGCACGGCGGATGCCGATGCCGCCGCACCACCTGCCGGAACCTGCTCCTCCGGCATGATCCCCGCTGCCGCGGGGCCGCACACCAGAGCCGATGATGCATGCGGCTCGAGAACCGCCTGTGGCGGGAATGATGCGTGGGTGTAATGTACCTTACAGTTCGCCGCGGCATGGACCCCCGCGGCGAGATCGTCCAGCCGCTGATGAATGTCGTCACCCTCGGGCTCGTCGGCAGGCGGTTGCGCGGCTCCACCGTGAAGCCGTAAGCCGACACGTCGATCCCGCCCACCGCACCCCGCACAGAGCACCGCAGGCGGCCCGTACGTAGAGGCCGCAGTGGCAAAAGCCTTAGCCCCATCATCCGCCGCCTGCTGGAACAGGGCACACATGGCCAATGCACGCACCCCCTCCGCGTCCTCCTCGTCGATGGGAATGCAGAATGCCGCGGCCGAGTGCGGGGGATGCTGAAGCCCGCCCAACGGACAGTCGCGGTAGAAGTGGTATAGCTCACCCTTACCCTTGCACCTCCCGCAGAAGGGCTTAGCCTTCTGGTCCCGAGTCGCGGTCGAATCCGACCGCCGGCACCGGATGTGTGCCAACACGGAATCCCCGCTGCGCACCGCGCTACTGCTGTTGCCGCTGCTACCGCTGCGGCTGCTGCTGCGCCGGTGGCGCGTCCGTCCCGCGTTGCTGCCGCAACAAATCCTGACGCTCGTTGATCTTGCTGAGGAGAGCGCCGTACTCCGAGCAGGAGAGCTGCGCGGAGACACCGCCCTTGCCCGAAATTGCCTTCCCCGTGTCTGTCTGCGCCCAAGCCTGAAAAATCTCCACCACAAGGGAGCGGAGAGACGCCAGAGATACGTGGGCTAGGTCAGCAGCCAGAGGGTACCGCACCTTGACCGCAGTGTAAAACACTGGGTCCAGTCGGTTATACAGGGACAGCATCCTGGTCTCCTCGGTGGGCGTCCAGTCCGTGGCTTTGTTATCCCGCACCAGACGTTGCTCCCGAGCCAAGATGGGTTGCGGGTCAGTGTCTGCGGGATAACGCAACGCGGCGTGCTCCTCCTTGTGCGACTTACGTAGCGCCACTGGCACACAACCCTTGACGATGTCCACCAGAGCCCGTCGCCCATCTCGGTCAGACGATGCGTCGGTGCCAGTCAGCCAGACGTAGGCGTTGTTGTGCCTCTATCTCGACGACCAGAGCCGGAACGTCGTAGAGCAAGCCATGTTGGATTCAGTGGTAACCCGTAGGTCATAACCAGTGTCAACAACGGAGCCGGACCGTCTTCGACGGAGCCCGCCTTCGGCGGGCTACGACGTAGCCGGATCCTGCCTTTCACCGGATCCCTTGGATACGAGCATTTTTCGGAGCCTCGTGAGATGTTATTTCATAAATAAAGTTAATGTGAAGCGCAAATCAAGGTTGGGCTTGCGCGAGGGCGCTTCATGCAAAAAGATTCCAGATTCTAGATCGCGAGATATAGGCGATTTAAGTATGCGCTTAGGTATGGTTAAGTATGGGCGAAACCCGAGCGGTATCGACCATAACTTTCCCATATCGTGACCAATTTCATCCCTGAAGTGCGCAATGCGTTCACATAGGTCTAGGGGACATCTTTATCGAATAAAAAGTTTTTCGAAAGTTTTCGCACGTAGCATGCACCCCCGTGCAAGCCCAACCTTGAAATAATCAGCGTACGGTATTGTATACATTATCATGAGGGGGTCTTGCGATGATCGGATGATGTATCATTATTAATATAGGCGGATTATTTAAGAGTTTGGTAAGGATTATTTAAGAGATTGGTAAGGATTCGTTGTTTAAGACTTCTTTGCCTAGGCTATATATTAATTATTCACCGTAGAGTACAGGTATGGCGTCGTTCACCATAGATGACGATATTTCTTGCAGTCTGCTGTCGGCAGATAATGCTATTCACAGTAGATAAATGATATTCACTGCAAATAATGATACTCACTACACGTGATGATATTCACTAAGCTAGTTTGCAGATGATCGGCGTTGTACCAAAAGAAAAACGCTTCTCTTAGTCTTACACATCAATATTCACTAACAATGGTCAATGGACCATGTATATGTAACTACATAACTCTGACTTCAAAACAATTTAGTACGATACAACACCCCTTCTTGGTTGGTCCTCTCTAATCAAATGAGATGCCTCAGCAGCAGTGTCAACAAAGGAACCGGGCCGTCTTCGACGGATACGGATACGGTCCGGGCCGAAGCCCGCCTTCGGCGGGCTACGTCGTAGACGGATGCCAACGAAATAGCGGACCCGTCTCCGTCTCCGCGGATTAACCCGTCTCCGTTGTTGACACTGGTCATAACTTGCTCTGACTCCCGTTAGCTGTACCAGTACTCGTACAGTACTAGGTGACAGATACCTAGGTCACAGACCGCCTTATATTCGTGTATCTTATAATCAGTTTACACTTGTATGAGAGCTACTCAGAGAACACCCAATATATTGTCGGCACAATATATCTCACAGGTTATGGGGTATCATCACCCCGTTTTTCTCACTGCTGACTTTGCCATGATTGGCTAGGCTTTTCCGCTTGGCGGGGCGTTGGGGCCTTGCGAGGTGTTGAATTGGAAAATCTAGAGCGTGCGGCTTGCGCAACGTTGCGGTGAGATCTTCGGTTGGGACTTTCGGCTTATCCTTCGGATGTCTGCGTTGGAATTTGTTTTTGACTGGGCCTGATCAACCTTGTCGACATCTCCTTGGCCGCCGCATCTTCGACTTCGTTGGTTTCGTTCGACCCCTTTTAGCCTCCCACTCCGTAACTGCATTGCCGGCGCTCGCCACCCCACAATTTGCACCTCGCCTTTTCCCCAACGCCCCTCCTATAGGATTTTATTCTGATGACTTCATCTTCAGTTGGGACACCGGCCGTGGGCGCTAGAATGCGCCTTGATTCAAGTTTCGCTAGAAACGTGGGTGCTCGCTATAGGAGCAGTGGAGCACCCCACAGTCAGCGCATGCCACCCTTGCTGCTACTAACAAGACACGTGGCAATGCCGTTTTACAGTCATCTTGGGACGATGATGTTGTGAAGCGTGTTGCCAAGGACACCCTAGGTAACAAAGCTTTGTCATAATCCGGAAGTGAGCCACATCGACAACTTCTATGGGACGCCTTGGTTACTGCATTGGAGACTTCATTTGTCACCGAGAACAACGCCAACGGGGACATTTTTGACCTCGTGGACGTCACCAAGGAGGTTCACCCGATCTTCAACGACATTTTACTTCGTGCGTTGGTTTCTTTGACGACACCCCACTCTCCAGCTCGAAGGTGGGTCGACGCTTCGGCGAGAATTTCCCCGCGCGACGGTAAGAGAGCCCTCCTTGAGGTCACCAAGAGTGGCTACTACCCGATGGTCCTTACGGTAGGACCTAGAACGCGCTAGGTCCTACCATAAGGACCACTTTTTCAATAATTTTTTGAGGTGCCCTATTGGTATCGTGAATGGCTACCCTCCGGTTGATGGCATATTTAGGACTTGAACTCAGTCCCCTCTTTCCCACTTGCCGAGTTTTAACCCAAGCGGGATGCTACACTACCCGTATTAGGCACGGGTAGCGTAAAAAATCGTCGAGAACTTTTCTAAAGCCAAAAATCTCTTAAAATAATAGCACATCTTTCATCATTTTTCGCCGACAGACTATGGAGGCTGAGCATGCGTCCAATGATCCAGTAGCACCGTAGCATTATATACAATCATGTTTAGAATAGAGCACAAGTCGATAACCTCATAGCGGACATTTAGCTGCACCCCAATCAACCTGTCCCATCATTTTTAGTCAAATGTCATAAAATTTAAGGGCCAATTTTGGCTTTGGTCTGAAGTCGGGGATGCTATATTGAATGCGCACATGCCGCTTACACACTATTACCTCGCTATTGTCGCCATATAGACACAATAATTGAATTTTCGAGCCATCTACATAGGCAGAATGTGCGATATTTTGGCGTGTATTCATCGTTGATCCGGACGAAGGGCATTATTATTTTGGGCGATTTAGTGCCTTTTCCAGCTTTGACAGCCAATGCTGCTTCAACCACTATTTTGAGGGCCAAGATGAACTCGGACGGAATTTTTGACAAGACACTACGGAAAGAGCAGCTCGAGAACTTGACGACATAGGTCTCGAAATTTTCGTAGGACCTATTGTGAAGCGGATAGCCGGGCTTAAATGTAGGTCCTTATGGTAGGACCTAGCTTTTTTTGCTGAAATTTGAAAAAAAAAACACCAAAGCGTGCGCAATTTAAGCACTCCAAAGGTCGCCCTATGCATGCAACCACAACTTGAAATATTCATTTGACTCATAAATAGGATGGGTGATCGCACGTTGAACCAATTAAGTGATGTTTATGCGAGGAAAACACATTTGCACGTAGGTCCTTATGGTAGGACTTTGAATTTGGGTAGTAGCCATAGAGGCTTCTGCCTCCTGGGCATCGGCCGCTCCGCCACCATGAGGAGCTCTTAGGGATTTCTTTTGGGTCCTCTGACGACCCAGAGCCCTTAGTGGCGCAATTTGATGAGTGTCTTAAGGCTATTACGGCTAGTGGAGCCGGATCTCTGGACGAGAAGGCCGCGAAGAGACAGCTGCTGGCGGCACTGGATCTGGAGTTTTACCGTGACGTGATTACCCCCCTTCGCCTTGACACTGAGTTGGCGAAGGTGGGGATCGAGGAGGTGTACACTCACATTCTCGAGGTATGGTGGTGTGCGAACCCTAATGGCCCCACCCGCCCCAAGCAAGGCAGCCGCTCCTATCCCGACGCACACACCTGTCGGATTAGCGTACGCAGGTGGGGAGCCGCGTGACATCTCGGACTTCCTCGAGGAGTTTGCTCGTATCGTTGGTGAGGCTTCTACCCTTCTTGGCTACTGCCCCGAGCTTGGGTCCTATCACAAGGACCCACGCATAATGTTCGTACCATGCATAATAATTGAATATAGTTATAGTTTGACCGCTTTCGTCGAGTATTTATGAGCCCAATTAATTTATTTTTAAGTGAGAATGCATAGTGATTGCATTTATGTCCTTGGTTGCGGCGGTTACTTTGGATATGTGTTTCCCCTCAAAAATAATTAAAATGGCGGGTCCTTTCACAAGGACCCATTTTTTATTTGCTTGCTCGAAGGTGCTATGAAAATTGCAGGACCTATGTTATCAAGTTCTCGAGCTGCTCTTTCTGCAGTGTCTTGTCAAAACTTTCATCCGAGGTCATCTTGACCCTCAAAATATCGGTTGAAGCAGCAAAAATGACCCAACTTAAAAATTACACTAAATCGACTGCCCAAAATGTCGCCTTTCGTCTTGTATGACTGTGCATATGCACCATGTTATGGTCCATTCTGGGTATATAGAGGGCTTAAAATTACGTTAGTGTGTATATATGAAGACTGCAATGCGGCGATAGCTTGCAGGCGTCATGTGCGCAGTCAATGTCACATCTCCGACATTGTTCCATGCCAAATTTAGCCCATATATTTCCTAATATTTGCCTAGGAAATGGCGGGATATGTGGATTGTGACACCTATAACGGCGTGAAATGGGATGCCACCGGGCACAAACATCCACCGATCATCGGCCATGGTATGTGCCACCAATATTGCATAGCGTCGGCGCCGTGTGCTTCAAAATTCCGTTTGTGAAAAAATCAAGAGCTACATACCTCGTTTTCAAACATTTGAAAAACTACAACGTTGAAAATTTCAGGGTTACTAGCAGTTATGCTACCAATAGACGCACGCCACATCGGATATATGCCAAGTGCCTATTCTCCCGGGGGTGGGTTAACCCACCGTAAGAGGGGTTTACGGTGGGTTACCCAACCCTAAGCATTTCTCATTTCCCGCGTACTCCGTGCGATAACAGGCGGTTAACCCCATGAAAAATAACAACTAGACACTCATACGGAGCTGTCAAAACCACCAACCACCCAAGCACGGCTTTGGAAACTCACAAAACTCATGCCGCCAACAACCCAAACCAACAGAAATCCAGAAAAATATGTTGGTCGTTTGCTTTCCGTCCCGGCAGGTGCCTGTGGTCGGGATTGGGCCCTTCAAGAGTTCGGCGAAAAGTGTAGTGACCCCTTACAATACCCTCTCGACGCGGAGGTAGTAGGCTATGACGCAGGGAAGGCAGTGAGCAAGCGCTTCACTGTCAAGTTCAAATACGATGGTGACGTGCACGATAAGGCCTTGAAGTTCGTGGAGGAATATCTGGTCGGCGACCCACCGGAGAACGAAAGCGACGAAGAGGAGGCACCGACCGAGACTGCCTTAGCTCTTGTTGTTCGCAGTGGCAACGGCTCTGACTCGGCCGACCCAGCATCGCCACTTGTTCGCCCTAGGCCTCACAGGAATATTGGCCGGCGTGTTACTGATAGAGTAGCCTCTGTTGTTGAAGATGTTTCTGAAGATGACATGGACGACGCTGGTGACGACTTGCCGGATGCGCCAGAACATGAACCTGCGCTAGGCGAACTCTTGTTGGGAAAATATTCCTTGGCGTGGACGGAAGCTCCTGTACTTTCTTGCCAGCGTGAACAAGATGACTTCACTGCAGAGGATCCCAAAGTTCATTGGCAGCGAGTTTTCGATGCACTGCCAGAGCTCGAGCGCACAACGTTTCTAAAATACTTTGGCGTGTTTTTTCCTGTATCTATTCTTCCTTGGTGGTGTGCGCAAATAACTGTTCGAGGCAGGCAGCAGTTTGGAAAGCATTTCCTGAGTGGCAATCGCGACTTTACACTTGGTTTATTCTTTGTCTTTATAGGGGATTTCTTCTATATGGCAGTCAATCCAGGACTTCCTCGAGAGGACTACTTTAAAGAGTCTCTTCCTTTCCCTCGACCCTCCCATAACCTCGCACGTTTCGGCTTATCTAAGAAGGATTTTCAGAACGTGATCTCTGTCTTAGAGTTACCAGAATACAACTCAGGCTATTCAGCAGCAACTCAGGATAATTCTACGGCACTATTTCGTGAGAAGTGTGGCCCACCGGCGGGGACGCCCTCTCCAGACTTGTTTCGTTGGGTACGGCGTTTTATCGACACGTGGAATGCTTGGATCCAACACACGTACAGTTCTTCACATCTCTTGAATCCTGACGAAACCATGATACGGTGGTTGTCAAAATACGGTCTTCCTGGTTTCATGTTTGTCCGACGCAAGCCGGATCCTTTGGGGCACGAACTCAAGTCTGTCGCTGACTGTCTTGTTCGTGTGATGGTGTTTGTTGAACTACAAGAAGGCAAGGATCGCGACCGCTTGAAACGCTACTGCGCTGAGCATGGTGCAACCACTTCTTTTCTTCTGCGAGTCGTTGACGGTATGGAACTGCTGGGAAAGGGCAAGGAATTTTATGCTGACTCGTGGTTTGGCAGTGTGAAAGCTGCGGTATTATTGCTAGAGCGTGGTAACTACTTGAAAGCTTTAGTGAAGACCAACACTAAGTTTTACCCTCTTGCAGCACTGAAGGGCCTTGCTGAGAATGTTGACATCTCCACGCACAGTACACGTGCTGTCTCCCTTGTCACGGATGTGATGTTGGACACAGGTCGAAGGCGCATATTCGCTGTCTATCACAAGGGCCCTGCACAGAGCGTGCTTCCGATGATCGCCAGTTGCGGAACAACCTTACCAGGTGACGTCAGAGTATATGACGCCCACCAGAAGCTCTCCACAGGGGAGCGCCGCATCACACAGAGGGAGTGTAAACAACCTGAGGTGGCCTGCGACTATCGCAAACGTTTTCATGTTGTTGACAATATCAACCAGGCCACAAACCAGACTGAGCGTCTCGACGAAGCGTGGAAAACACACTACTGGCCGCACCGAGATTTTGCAAAGTTCGTGGGCATATCCAAGGTTAATGCATGCCATGCCTGGCAATATTTTGATGCTTCTGCAAACGGAATTCCTGCGGCCGATCGCAACCGACACTTTACAGAGGGGTTTCTTTGCGAGCTGTTTAATAACCCGTTTTTGAAACCGACCGATATGCGGAAAGGTGCAGAGCTCGAGGAGAGTGGTGTGCCCACTCGTCTCTCTCCCTCGTCAGAGTTGGTGCGGGATCTCTTTGTGTCCCCAGCGCCGACTGCTCGTGGTTCTGAGCAAGGCGGGCAACTTGCACTCGTGAGCGCTGCAGAGGCTACTACTCTGGCAGCTGGCAGTGAAGAGGTGGAAGCTCCTGCTGTTTGTTTTCTGACGGGTATACCAGGTGGGCACGCGCAAAAGTGCACTGTTCCTGAGTGCAAAGCGCAGTGCTACTCAGTATGTGGACGGTGTCACACCCCCAACCGCCATGCCTGGCTGTGCGGTGCCAAGACTCACAGAGACTGCTTCCAGAAACACGTCGCACGTGTGGCGGAGGCAGGGAAGAACTTCACACCGAAGCGCAAACGAGTTGCCAACCTGGTCAACAAGGCAGAGGAACTCAAACGTGCCAAAGCGCGCGCTGAGCGCTCTGTGGAGGAGGCCAACTTAGCAGCAGAGCAGGCTCGCGCAGCGGCTGAGGCTTTGCGTGACCTTATGGAAGAGTCGTAGGCTGTACAATTATTTTTCGTTGGCATATTACACCTTCTTGATTTAAACTTTTGTGTTATAGTATGCTTAATATGTTAGTACACGAGGTAGAAGGTAAAAGAACTTACCTTGCATATAACGAGTATTTCTTCTAGAATTCACATGATATTTGGCTGTATACCCAAATATGGATTCGTGCGAGCGAGGTTAGATATAGTGACTTTGGGCATGCATGTGATAAATCGTGATGCCTCAACACATTATTGAACCTTAAAAAATCTTAACATGCCATCAGAGATGAGGTGTATAGCCTAGGTGAACCTACCAATACGTCCGGTTTTTGGTAACCCACCGTAAGCAATTGCCTGAACCCACCAGTCGACCCTACCGACTTGGCATAGCATTTTCATGAACAAAATCAATCGGAGTGCATTATATTATGGTATCTACGGTCGAAAGCACTCATAATAGTTGTCCCAAGTCATAGGTTCGATGCCTCAACTCGATTTATGCATGAGTTATAGGCCATTCAAAATTGCTCTTACGGTGGGTTAACCCACCGTAACCCCGGGAGAATAGGCACAAGCAGCCATAGGATAAGTTAGTTTGGGTCATAATTAGTCTACCTTATTGGTGGTTGCCTCAATTTATCTCAAGAAGATGCTTATTTTTAAAAAATCGTGAAAAAGTGGTCCTTGTGAAAGGACCCAACGCAATTTGGGTCCTATGATAAGGACCCCGGGGCAGTAGCCATTCTTGCCTCCCTTCGTCATGACGAGCGCGAGCATGCGCGGGACACACCGCCGCCACGGGATAATTTTCCCCGTCGGCATGGGGGCGGTGGTGTCAAATTTCCACCGTCAAAATGGCGCGACGAGCGGAACCGTCGGTCCGACGGTAAGTTTCATGGCCGTGACCGTCGAGGTGGATTAAAGCATCGCTTCGCGGCCTACCCACTCACGAAGGGCGGGAATTGGTCCCAAACGCATGCCAGGCAAGCGGCACGGTGCATTTCTATCCACTCTGCATCTTTGGCCTTCGTACAGGAGTGCCCCCTCTGCCCTGGACACTTTCACGACACGGCACATTGCCCGGAGGTGTGGGGTTCTTGTGACGTGGGGTTACGTAATGCCGCCATGGACTTGGACGAGGTGGTTTCAGCTTTTCAAACCGCCTTCGACGACGAGGACGACAAGGAATTTGCTGGGTTTTGCTCGTCTGTGCCGCCAGCACGACCAGCCACTGGTGCGTGACGACCCAGACCCCTTCACCTACCCGGTAGAACACGATGTGGGGTTACGTGCACACTACGCGGGCTTGGGCCGTGGTGCCTCGGACACCCGCATGGGGGATGTCCTAGCCGACGCACGAGGTGTGCTAGACTCCCTGTGGTCCGCGGCTACGGCTGCACAGGTCGGTGGTGCTGCCACGTCCGGTGTGCAGCCCGCCTCCCTACACCTTGGCACTTTGTCTGTGCCGCAGGTGGCGTGCGATGTGCCACCACCTGCCAATCACGAGATCGACACTAGGCTTTGCCCTGTTTTGCCATCGGACCCAGCTGCCCACGAGTCTCCTTTCGAGGAACCGCTCCGGGTCATTTTTATGGACCGGGTCTTGCCGGCATGCGGAGACACTGATGGAAACACCGAAATGCTTCCAGTATAATTATATTGTTGATCAGACAATATAATTATATCGGGCAACAACCTCCCGACGAGATCCAGACGGGACTCGAACCTGCGCGCTCAAGGTGCAAGTCCAACACATAGCGCCCTACGCCTTAGCGCTTGCACCTTGAGCGCGCAGGTTCGAGTCCCGTCTGGATCTCGTCGGGAGGTTGTTGCCCGATATAATTATATTGGCTGATCAACAATATAATTATACTGGAAGCATTTCGGTGTTTCCATCATAACTCTAGAACCGCGGAGGCGGCACTGTGGAGGCGGTCCAGTGCACTCACCGACCATCGCGCTATCGGGGGCGCCAAAATAAATATCCTGATGACATAGCGCTAAGGCGTAGGGCGCTATGTGTTGGGCTTGCACCTTGAGCGCGCAGGTTCGAGTCCCGTCTGGATCTCGTCGGGAGGTTGTGCCCGATATAATTATATTGTCTGATCAACAATATAATTATACTGGAAGCATTTCGGTGTTTCCATCAGACACCTCTCTTAATTTGTGTTCGATTGAATTTGCTCAAGGGCATACTCGCCCGGTTGAGCTTTCCGTGATCGACGATGACGACGGCTCCGACGGTTATTCTTACCACGGAGACGAGATTCCCTCGGCCCCACCGGCTACACGGTCACGTGTCGGTGTGGCAACATTGCCGAGAGTCTTCTCTTTTGCATCCCTAGCCCTGCCCGCACTCGTGTGTCTTGCATGTGTCTCAGCGGTTCAGGGTTCGGTGGTGCTCGATCGAGCCGCTGACTTCACCGCAGCAGTACATCCCACTGGGGTGACTGCCAACAGTCTATCTGCCTTGCCGTACACTTTTGCTTTCGGCATCCCTTTTCCTTTTTTTGGTTTCGGCAGGCTTGGACTCAGATTTTCACTTTTCCGGATTCCTAAATTTGCTCTACGAGTCTTGTTCTGGTTTTGGCTTCTGGTCTTGGCTTCTGGATTCTGGTTTTGGTTTCTGGTTCTGGACTCTGGCTTCTGGACTCTGGTTCTGGACTATGGCTTCTGGACTCTGGTCCTGGTTGAACATCTTTGACATCTGACGACATCTTCAACACTGGTGAACTCTGCAGCTTTGTGGACCACTTTGAAAGTGGCTAAGTAGCTTTGAGATTGGCTGTAGGAACTTAGCTTGAAGCAGTTACCTAGCAGGAGTTTTAGAAAGGGACCGCCCTGGCTAAAGCACAGGCCTCCCTCTATCTAGCAGTTTCCAGCTCTTAGCTGTTTGTTGCGGTTTCGGAACATTTTGTCCGTGAGCCGCTCTCTGCCACCTGTAACAGCACTATGTACAGTCTTAGGGTGGTGTGCTGGATTCAGTGACCCGTAGGTCATAACTTGCTCTGACTCCCGTTAGCTTTACCAGTACTCGTACAGTAATAGGTCACAGATACCTAGGTCACAGACCGCCTTATATTCGTTTATCGTATAATCAGTTTACACTTGTATGAGAGCTACTCAGAGAACACCCGATATATTGTCGGCACAATATCTCACAAGCCATTCACCTTGCTAACCACATGAGCCAGGGGTTCGTCGAGGTCAAAGGATGCCAGTTCCAGCCCAGCCGACTGAAACTCCGTACGCAGCTGCACCACCAGCTCGGAGAGGAGGCCAGCCGCCAGCGTCGTCCGTACCGCGGAAGTGGTGCTTCTTGTCACCAAGGACATCCTCGCGGACATCCTTGGCCCATTGGCGGTGTAGACGCGCCTTGTAGATGTCGTCGACCAGCTTGCTCTGCTCCTGCAAGAGTGCAAGTACTTCCTACCGGAATATCCTAGTTCACTAGATATCAGAGGGTCCCGAACTGTGTGGATAAACTGTGATAAGATAATAAACCCTAAGCTAGATATACCCGGAACGGTCTCACAACGGTCTCGGATACTAGCCTACCTGTGACACAGCGTGTGTCACAGCACGAACCTATCGATCAGTCAGCGGTCCAGTGTTGGTCCTAGGGGTCTGTCATAGGGGCCTGCACCGGGACTCCCAGTCAGGGCTGCCTATACAGATTCCAGCACACCACCCCAGCACTGTGGGTGGTGACTGTCTAGGAGAGTCAGAATGTTAAGATAAGTTAGGGCAGGAGCTAGGGTGACAAGCCTAACTGCTATACCAACTGTGCAATTCTGATACACAAATGGAAACCCTCTAGCCGGCACAAGTGCAGAAACATACAGGCATATAGGTCCTGCTAAACTACTGAAAGGCACGGTGCCAGCAAGTCAGATTAACGGATATAAGGAGTCAAAGTAAAAGCCAATTGAAGACCATGTTGAGGTCAAAGCACATCTCAGCACACCACCAGAAGGTGGTGCACTGCCAGAACCAGGAATAAAACTACTCGGGGTCAAAGATTAGAGGAGCACCGTCACCACATTGATCACCGCAGCAGCCCGCAGCACTGCCCTCCAGCGGGTCAGGCGGCAGTAGCACTGCCGCAGCACCCAGGGAGTGCAGCACCGCATCCAGTGTGACGGGGTCCAGCTCGGAGATACCAGAGTAGATGCACAAGTCCCCCCTGCACAGCACAGGCTGCGGAGCAGCCTGACCCGATACCTGCACAGATCCGACGTCATTGGCCGCCGTGTAGGCGGCGGTCCCCACTCCCATGATAGAAATCAAGAGAATAAAGGAGAGCATAAAAGGCATTCCCCACAAGCCAGCGTGGGCAGGGAATCCCCACGGAGGCTTTCCACAGCCGTAGCTGCGGGGAGCACCGGCATGCCAGTCACCCAGAGCACCACCAGAGCTAGGTGCCTGGGTCGCAGGTGTAGATGAGAGATTTGCCGAGACGTCTGAAGCCCGTGGCTTTACCGTGAATGTGCCGTCGGCAAGGTCTTCATAGTCGTCGGTGTTGTAACCCGTGAGATCAACCGTTTCGACGGCGGCGTGGTTCACGGTCTGAACGAACCCAGCGAACTCACCGTCCGCGTCCGCCGTGGTGGTCACCCGCGCCGATTGAAGTGGCGCGGGCTTCACATCTTCTCCCTGCGAGACAGGCATAGCAGGGGCCGGCACGGCGGATGCCGATGCCGCCGCACCACCTGCCGGAACCTGCTCCTCCGGTGTGGCCACCGCTGCGGCGGGTTCGTACGCACACCAGAGCCGAAGCCCCCTGCCCGTTACCGGCAGGAGGCGGGAAAGATGCGTGAGTGTAATGCACCTGCGGGTTGGCCGCGGAGTGAACCTCCGCGGCAAGATCGTCGAGCCTGCGGAGAATGTCGTCTCCCTCGGAATCCGGCTGCTGCTCCACGGTGAAGCCGTAGGCGGACACGTCAATGCCGCCCACCGCTCCCGCACAAAGCACCGCGGGCGGCCCGTACGCGGCCGCCGCACGCGCGAAGGACTCCGCCCCGTCATCCGCTGCCTGCTGGAACAATGCACACATGGCGAGCGCGTGCACCCCCTCTGCGTCCTCCTCGTCGATGGGAACGCAAAATGCCGCGGCAGAGGTGGGCGGGTGTTGGCGCCCGCCCAACGGGCAGTCGCGGTAAAAGTGATAGCTCTCACCTTTGCCCGCCTTCTTGCACCTACCGCAGAACGGCTTTGCCCGTTGATCGTCACGGTCGAACCCCACTGGTGGGGCCTTGTGGGTCCCCATACGGAATCCCCGCGGCTGCTGCCCCCGCTGCTGCTGCTGCCGCTGCTGCACCCGCTCCCGCTGTTGACGCACAACCGGAGCGGCTTCACCTTGCTGCCGCTGAACGAGCTCCTTGAGCTCCGTGATCTTCTGGAGAAGGGCGTCGTACTCGCTGCTGGAAAGGTGTGCGGAGACGCCCTCCGCGCCCGAAGCAGGGGAGAAGTCCTGTCGCGATTGACCGGCCCCTGGCCGAGAGAGTCTCCCAAAAAGAGGGTTTGGCCGAAGATTGGCCGAAAGAATTTTGACCCTTAAGTATGCAAAAAGATGTCAAAACAAGAAAAAACAAATGTTTTCTCGAAAACTGGCCGAAAGGCCTCCGGAGAGGACTTCTCCCCTGGCCCGAAGCCACCTTCCCCCCGCCCGTCTGTGCCCAAGCCTGGTAAATTTCCACAACCATGGAACGGAGCGAAACCAGTGACACATGAGCCAAGTCAGCGGTCATGGGATAGCGGACCTTCACCGCAGCGTAGAAGGTCGGGTCGAGTCGGGTGTAGAGGCTCAATTTCCTCGTGGCCTCGGTCGGCGTCCAGTCGGAAGCTCGGTTATCCCGCACCAAACGTTGTTCCTTAGCCAAGATCGGCTGCGGGTCAACGTTTGCGGGATAACGCAACGCGGCGTGCTCCTCCTGCTGCGACTCTCGTAGCGCCACCGGAACACAACCCTTGATGATGTCGACAAGGGCTCGCCTTCCATCTCGGTCAGTCGAAGAATCGGTACCAGTGAGCCAGACGTAGGCGTTGCTGTGCTTCTCCACCACGAGAGCCAGAACGTCGTACAAGAGGCCATTCACCTTGTTGACCACTGGAGCCAGAGGGTCGTCGAGGTCAAAGGCACACAGTTCCAGTCCGGCCGACTGAAACTCCGTACGCAGCTGCACCACCAGGTCGGACAGAAGGCCAGCGTCGTCCGTACCGCGGAAATGATGTTTCTTGTCACCAAGAATATCCTCACGGATACTCTTGGCCCAAGCCCGATGGAGTCGCGCTTTGTAGATCTCGTCGACGAGCTTGGACTGCTCCTGCAGGTAACGCCTGACGGCCACGTCCTCGTCTACGTTTGATGCAGGGTTGGGGGTAGGAACAAAAGGCGTGGCCGCTGTTGGTGTGTTCCGCACCCCGTCGATCAACCTCAAAGAGGCATCGATGTCACTGTCCCTCGTGAGGGACTTCTTAGATCTTGTCGTCATTCCCATTTCTAGAAACGCCTGAGGGGAGGCGGTACGCTGTAACACGTTTGGGCAGGGTCGCGGAGAAAATGTGACGTCACAGACACGGAAAGAGCGGTCGGGCCATGCTAGCGAGGGGCGAAGGAAGATGTCGTCGAAGTCAAAGGTGCCAAGGTCACCAGCCCAAAATACGGCAGCA
Organism: Cymbomonas tetramitiformis; assembly: GCA_001247695.2. Lineage (NCBI taxonomy): Eukaryota > Viridiplantae > Chlorophyta > Pyramimonadophyceae > Pyramimonadales > Pyramimonadaceae > Cymbomonas > Cymbomonas tetramitiformis. The sequence goes on from LGRX02001281.1 coordinate 26,813, forward strand.
GGCAGGATCAGAGCGAGCAGAAAACCGTGAATAATGAACATTGCGACGACGAAACCCAATCCAAGCCGGCACCCCATAGCTGCGGCTCAAAGTCGCTCACCGCAAGCCGCTCATCTCATAATTCTCCACAAATGCCCAAACGCGCTAACGCGCACCACCTCTCCGAGCGGCCGTTTAGCCAATCATGGCCAAACTAGCAAGTGGAATAAAGCGTGGATGGGGCCACGACCTACCGGAATATCCTAGTTCACTAGATATCAGAGGGTCCCGAACTGTGTGGATAAACTGTGATAAGATAATAAACCCTAAGCTAGATATACCCGGAACGGTCTCACAACGGTCTCGGATACTAGCCTACCTGTGACACAGCGTGTGTCACAGCACGAACCTATCGATCAGTCAGCGGTCCAGTGTTGGTCCTAGGGGTCTGTCATAGGGGCCTGCACCGGGACTCCCAGTCAGGGCTGCCTATACAGATTCCAGCACTTCCTGGTCGCCACGTCTTCTGCCGATCCTCGTTGGAAGCCGGATTGGGGGTCGGAACAGTTGGCGTACGCACCGTCGGACTGTTCCGAACCTTGTCTAACAGCCTCAGCGAGGCATCAATGTCACTGTCCCTGTCAAGGTACTATGGTACTTCTTCGTTCGTCTGGTGTGCCTGGTGGGGCAGCGGCGCGTCACGCAGCCCGAGACAGCACAGTGAGAGCTGCTGCCTCATGGCGGTGCGCCTGGCGCGCTCGCGGTGGCTGCCATCTGCCACTCGCGGCGCGCTCTCTCCCCCCCCAAAAGAAAAGCGGTCCGCTCCCGGACGCTTCACTCTCGGTGGCCCTAAGGGGAGGGCGCGGGTGAGCACCTCGGTGTGCTCACCTCGTGGCGACACGCATGCACGAGGGTGGGCCTCCTTGCAGGCGCGTGACGATGCGTCCCGTCGAGACGGGTGCACTCGCCCGGAGCTTGGGGCTCGCCGGCCCCATCAGCACCCCACGCAGCCACGCTCCGCGTACGCCTACTTTCTACCCTAAGTCCTAAACCTCCTAATACTTCCCTAGTACGCCTCGAGGGCCCCCTCGTAGAGGTGGACTCTCCAGATGGCGTTCGCTTCCCCAAGTGCGTAAGGATGTGAGCATGGAGCAACTGATAGTTGTCTGCTCACACCCTTAGCTAGGCTCGTGAGCGCTATGCTCTCAGCCTTTGGCTCAGCAACGCCACTAGGGTCCGGTGCGACACCCACCGAGCTCCTCGTGCCACGGGCCCCTCGCCTCCTACGTGAGGCTATCCGCCTTCTATCGCGGGCCCCTCGTCTCCCGCGGCGACCTGCTCACCTCCTCCGACGGCATGCTCGCCTCGTGGGGGTCGCGCCTATCGCACTCCGAGCATCGCTCCTCCCTCTCGCATCCTGCGACGCGGCCTGGACGCCGAGAGCCTGCGAGCCTGTCGAGTCCAACGCCTCGGCCGATGGTCCAACCACGCCTCGCCTATCATGGGTTCCTCGCCTCCCGCGGCGACCTGCTCGCCTCCCTCTACGGCTCGCTCGCCTCGTGGGTGCTGCGCCTGTCGCATCAGGGACACCGCACCACTTCCCCGCATCGGGCGACGCGGCCACAACGTCGAGAGCCTGCGAGCCTAACAGGTCCGTGTGGCTAGGGGGCAGCCGTGCGCCCTCTCGGAGCAACGCCTCCGCCTCGCCGCCAGGTAGCGGCAATGACACCTCCTCGGGCAGCACCTCGGCAGTGCCACTAGAGGACGTCCGTGCACACTCCATGGGTTGCACCTCGACTGTGCGCTCCGGTGATGACTGCGTGCACCCCTCACGCGGTGACTCGACTCTGCTGGCAGGTGGCCGCTGCGCGCACTCGTCGGGCCGCACCGCCAATGTGCCGCCAGGGGCCAGCTGTGCGCACTCTCGGAGCGACGCCTCTGCCTCCTCGTCGGGTGGCGGCAGTGTGTGCTCCTGGGGCAACACTCCTGCTCCACTACCATCAGGTGGCCACTGTGTGCGCTCCCCGGGCAGCACCTCCACCGACGACTGCGGATATGGGCCTAGTGGTGGCGCCGTGAGCGGCCTCCAAGGCTCCGCATCAACGGACAGCTGGGTGCGTGTCACGCCAGCGCGCGCGTCTGTGTCGTGGCTTTGGTCGCGCGCCTCGCTCGGGGCACCGCCAGCGCTCTGGCTGTGGTCTAGCGCCTCGCTCGGGTCACCGCCAGCGCTCTGACCGTGGCCGTGCACCTCACAGGGGGTTGCGCCGGTGCCATGGCCGTGCTCGCGGGGCTCGCTAGGGGCACTGCTAGCGCTATGGCTATGGGTGCGCCTCGCGCCGGGGCATATGTAGCGCATGCCCGCGCCATGCTTGCTACTGCGCGCCCCGCTAGGGACGGCACTTGCACAGTAGCCGTGCGCTTCGCTCTGGGCAGCGCATGCGCTGTGGCCGTCGCCGCGCGCCTCGCTCGAGGCATCGCTCGTGCCGTGGCCGTGCGTCATGCTCAGAGCAGCGACGATGTGGTTGCGCGCCTCGCTAGGGGCAGCGCCAGCGCCGTGCCTGTGGCCGCGTGCCTCGATCAGAGGGGCGCCGATGTGGCCGCGCGCCTCGCTAGGGGCAGCACCGATGTGGCCGCGCGCCTCGCTAGGGGCAGCGCCAGTGCCGCGACTGCCACCACGCGCCTCGCTAGGGGCAGCGCCAGTGCCGCGACTGCCACCACGCGCCTCGCTAGGGGCAGCGCTCGTGCTGCGACTGCCACCACTCGCCTCGCCAGGGGCAGCGCTGGTGCTAGGGCAGTGGCCGCGCACCTCGCTAGGGGCAATGCCGATGTGGTTGCGCGCCTCGCTAGGGGCAGCGCCAGCGCCGTGCCTGTGGCCGCGTGCCTCGCTCAGAGCGGCGCCGATGTGGCCGCGCGCCTCGCTAGGGGCAGTGCCAATGCTGTGGCTGTGGCCGCGTGCATCGCTCAGAGCGGCGCCGATGTGACCGCACGCCTCGCTAGGGGCAGCGCCAGTGCGGCCGCGCGCCTTGCTAGGGGCAGCGCCGATGTGGCCGCGCGCCTCGCTAGGGGCAGCGCCAGTGCCGCGACTGCCACCACGCGCCTCGCTAGGGGCAGCGCCAGTGCCGCGACTGCCACCACGCGCCTCGCCAGGGGCAGCGCCAGTGCCGCGACTGCCACCACGCGCCTCGCCAGGGGCAGCGCCGATGTGGCCGCGCGCCTCGCTAGGGGCAGCGCCGGTGCCGCGACTGCCACCACGCGCCTCGCTAGGGGCAGCGCCAGTGCCGTGACTGCCACCATGCGCCTCGCTAGGGGCAGCGCCAGTGCCGCGACTGCCACCACGCGCCTCGCTAGGGGCAGCGCCAGTGCCGTGACTGCCACCATGCGCCTCGCTAGGGGCAGCGCCAGTGCCGCGACTGCCACCACGCGCCTCGCCAGGGGCAGCGCTCGTGCTGCGACTGCCACCACGCGCCTCGCCAGGGGCAGCGCTGGTGCTAGGGCAGTGGCCGCGCACCTCGCTAGGGGCAACGCCGATGTGGCCGCGCGCCTCGCTAGGGGCAGCGCCAGCGCCGTGCCTGTGGCCGCGTGCCTCGCTCAGAGCGGCGCCGATGTGGCCGCGCGCCTCGCTAGGGGCAGTGCCAATGCTGTGGCTGTGGCCGCGCACCTCGCTCAGAGCGGCGCCGATGTGACCGCACGCCTCGCTAGGGGCAGCGCCAGTGCGGCCGCGCGCCTTGCTAGGGGCAGCGCCAGTGCCGCGACTGCCACCACGCGCCTCGCCAGGGGCAGCGCCGATGTGGCCGCGCGCCTCGCTAGGGGCAGTGCCGGTGCCACGACTGCCACCACGCGCCTCGCTAGGGGCAGCGCCAGTGCCGTGACTGCCACCATGCGCCTCGCTAGGGGCAGCGCCAGTGCCGCGACTGCCACCACGCGCCTCGCTAGCTAGGGGCAGCGCCAGTGCCGTGACTGCCACCATGCGCCTCGCTAGGGGCAGCGCCAGTGCCGCGACTGCCACCACGCGCCTCGCCAGGGGCAGCGCCGATGCCGCGACTGCCACCACGCGCCTCGCCAGGGGGCAGCGCTGGTGCTAGGGCAGTGGCCGCGCACCTCGCTAGGGGCAACGCCGATGTGGCCGCACGCCTCGCTTAGGGCAGCGCTCGCGCCGTGCCTGTGGCCGTGCGCCTCGCCAGGGCCAGCGCCAGCGCTGTGGCCATGGCCGCGAGCCTCGCTCGAGGCAGCGCTCGTGCTGTGGCTGTGGCCACGCGCTCCCCTAAAGGTAGCACCGGTGACGTGGCCGTACGCCGAGTGCGCTCTGCGCTCGTCCGATCTGAGGTACCTCCCCCCCCCTTCGGACAGGCGCAAGACCGCACGGCGCACAATCCCACGGGACGCCACCCGCAAAAAGCTAAGCCTAGCAACGAAAAACGCCGCCCGCCGCCACGCCCGCAAACCCGCCGCCCGATCCCGCATCTCCTGACCCCTAAGCCAAACCACGCAACGATCGCGCCCGACACGGACATCCCGCAACACCTGAAGCCGCAGAATGAACCACGCCGCCCGATCCCAAGCCCGCCGTCGAGCCATATGCGCCGCGCGGCACGTAGCCACTTGAGCCAGGTGCTCACCACCGCCGTGCGCCATAGCCGACTTTAACTCCTAACGCCCCGGCCAAGATCTCGCGCCATCCTAACGCCCCGGCCAAGATCTCGCGCCATCCCAAATCAATCAGTGCCAGGGAAGTGTGCGGTTCGACCGCAAACTCCCGCCGTACACGAGGAGGTTGTTAATCCCTCGAGCACATGACGAAGCTATACTAATCGTGTGTGGAGGCACTAATATATGCAATTGCAAAGTAGTAGCACCCGCCGCACTCAGGAATTTACCACTCGTGCACGAGCACCGCGAGTGGCCAAACCGGCCGAAGCGCGGCAATTCCCGAGCCTAGAGGGTACAACACCTAGGACATCCGCGATCTGGAAACACGAGGACATTTTAGCAAAGGCCGCACAATTTGTAAAAAATTGCGCAGCGCTGCTCCCGCCGCGAAGGGTCGGTTTTGCCAAAAAATCCACGCGATTCCTAAATCTCCGAAGCCTGAGGCCTAAATCCTAGAACCAAACCGCTCGTGCCACATATGCGTTATGCATGCGCAAACAAGGGTTGCCACGTGAGTGCTCTCACGCAATTTACCGTGCGAAAAGAAATTCACGACGGTCTTGGCTTCAGGGGCACCTGAAACCACCAAACACACACCCACCGACGCGAACACCACCCCAAGCGACAAGATCTAGATTTCAAGAAACCATCAAGGGGGCAAGGCAATTCGCGAAGGCAAGCGCGCACCTCAAAAGATTGCGTCGTTGAGCTAGATTCCTCCACGCCAACGCGGTCCAAGGAGTACCTGGAACCCTCAAACCCACACACCGCCGCGCAACGCAAGCAGAAGAACAGCCATTCTCGATTTCGTAGAAAGGGTCTACGCTAGCTAATCACGCGAGGCAAGGTGGTTTCGACCAGAATTTGCGAAAAAAAAACAGGGAAGCAACGTGAAAACACGGACTAATTACCATTTTGTAGGAGTCTACACTCTCTTGCTCTTCTCTTCTTTACGGTTTCGGACTTATTCTATCTACACTTATTAAACGACCGCGCGAGGTATGGTTTCGCTTGGTCTACTATCGGACTTCGGTTTCGTAAATCCTTCTAGTAATGCTTTTGCTTTCAGTGCATGCTTTCAATACACAATATACAGCAGTTACGGCTCTTTACTTTTTATGTTACAATTCTCAGTTCAGTTCTCATCCCCGAAACTGGTTACACTTAGAGTTCTTATACATTCAGGAACTCTTTCCATAACTCAACTGTACTGAGTACTCCGTACAACAGGCTAGGCACCTCACATCAACATCATTCTGATCGGTCCTACTGTACTCCGTACTGAGTACTCTTGCGTTTTGTACTTAGCCGTTTTTCTTGCTCTTGTGCTTGCCTCCTAGCACAGAACTGTATATATAACATATAACCTGATACCATGCTTAATTGCATATCCTGGATCAGAAGATGATAGTTATATAATGTATATATATATATATATATCCCACCTGATACACTTAGGCACTATAGCCGTACATAAGAGTGGGAAGGACAAGTGCATCGCTGTAAGACTGTTTGATATAGTCCCAGTGCTGAAGGCAGAATATGGCACCCGAATAACAGCTGATAACTGTTGGTGACCACCATGCAAAACGTTCCAAGCGTAACTCCTTTGTCCTAAGATGCAAGTGAATTGTTCATAATATATTGACATTATCACATAAAAGCATTCTGATAAAAACCCTATATATCCATGCGAGTTGTCATTACTACAAATGACATGGGTTTTGAATCGTCGAAATGAGTATAACTCCGATGAATTCATTAGTACAGAATAGCTGTTGAGATTATTCCTCCGGCTGGATGGCAATCATTCACAATCCCTGTACATTCCGGTGACATATTTGCACTGGACTGATCATCACATCTGGTATAACCTGTGATATATAAATCATCAGAAAAAGCATTGCAATCAGTACAATGCTGTCTAAACTCACAAAGATGAGTAATAGATATTCTCAGATGTAATAAATTGAGGCACAATGTGACCTACGCTAAAATCGCGTATGCTCGGGCACTGTATTGTGACCTGCGCTGAGATCGTGTATGCATGGATGGACACAATTCATACAACCTCCGGTACAAGCGGACAAGGTAGACTGCCACCACATCACATCTGAAATCAATAACCTCAGAGAGAAGGTGTTGACATCAGCACAACACCATTATACATATAGTCATGAGGATTTTAAAGAAGACACAGTCTCTCCGATATTGACAAACATGGTACACATATTACCATGCTCTCTGATCATATATTGATATCCCACAGCATACGATGATGGTAATAGCAAACCACTTCGCCGCTGGAGGGTAGTGTTGTATTTTATACAGCACATGCATGGGCACTATATGACCCACGCTGATGACGTGAATTCGGGCTGCATCCCAACGACTGCAATGCACCTTCGGTGCAATGGGCTGCATCCCGAGAACTGCTATCCAGCTTCATAAGTAAGCTATCACATAGAGGTCGGACCTCTGTTGTATTTAAACGGCGCTTGACAACCGCCTAGCCATACACTTCCTTGAGGGGGGAAGATGGTAAGCTAAAAATACAACTAAAACCCAAATAAATAATAAAACAAAGTAAGTTGCATCATTGTTTTTGTTTTGGTAAGCCTGACTATATACAGTCAAACCATGCAGAACTCCATGAAGTTGACACATATATGTATCAAACATTTCTAAGGTCATCAGCCATGACATACATATGAGCTTGATTTTGAAGACCTAGACATTGTATACATCTGGTCTAGCATGTATCCAGACAAGAATTGTATATTGACACGGTGCAAGCACTATAGCCTCTGCCACCGATGATCATTGAAAAGGGCAACCATTCTTGATATTTCATCTGATTGGATCATTAAAGGTGTCAAGATTACTCAATGCAATATGCAGGCTACGGCCTGAGTACAACACCTAGAAAGGTCAAAGCCACTGAGCTGACCAATGCAGCATAAATGCTAGCTGCCTTTGAAGGCTACATAATAAGCCTATTGCCCTTATGTCTTGAAATGTATCCGTGTATTGGCATCTCTTTGAGGTAATCATGCCTGCTGAATGAGCCATACCAAGCATCTTGTCTTCATGGATCATTACATATCTGATCATACCGCCATTGAACAAAGCCTATGCAGTGAGATTATTATATCACAAGGCATTTCAGTGGTACGCACCAAACAATTGCATTGCAGCAAAGATCATCAGCTCTTCATCATACCTAAAGGTTGAGTTGTTGTCAAAAGTATTGATTCATCAGACACCATATCTCAAAGGTCTATTCATCATGGAGGACAGAATCTGTGCAATCATGGCTATTCAGTCTCCAACATAGCTAACATAGCTATCCAGCTTATGACCCAACCGTTGGTAAGCGGCCTCTACGCCATATGGCTAAAGATGACAAGCAATCTCTTCGGTCATTCTTGGGCATAGAGCAATCAAGCACAGCCAATTCAGGATGATTATCCCGAGATTCTCCAAGAGTTACTCATGTATTCCATGTGTCATATGAAAACAACCAATATACCGCCCTATGATGGGAGTCATCTCCTTCAGCAAGGGGAAGTGGTTATGCTGTAAAGTTGACCAATCTGATCATCACAAAAGTGACAGATTTGAGAAAATCGATTGAAACTTGTATTGAAATGAATTCCTTACAATAAGGTATTGCACATAAGGGAATAAAGGTTTCATCCTCTGAAATAGGAAAAGAGTTTTACATTGACTCTAGTTCCTGAATTCAGAATCGCATAGAAAATATGTTCTGTCCTGTGCATATAGAAAGTACATTAGATTCAGATTCTGAGCATACAAATGGACTTGAATGCACTCGGGTTTGTACTGAGTTGCAATTGTCCAAAGTTTTATTCTGACATCACTATTTATTTGTGGAATAGCATACAATGGTATAAACCATCCACATATAGATTGACATCATACGTGTGGTTTCATATCATTTTGGCACATAAGACACGCATGCTTCATTGAGGAATTGTGACTCTTTGAAAGCTCATTCTGGAATGTTTAGAATTTTGTTGCCTCGACCATTAGGCCACGAAGTCTTGGGAAAAGCCATGGCGGAACTCGAACCCGCAATCTGCAGATGGTTTCCAAGCGCAATTCATCCTCATTCTGGAAAGTGACAGAAATTTTATAGTCATCAACAAGTCACAATTCTATCGGATTGAAATGACACATTCATCATTCATACTTCTTTACCAAAACAAGTCTCTGAATAGTGTTTGCCCAAAAATAAAATGGGCACCATTGAGATAAGTGATCATGTACTGAAGAAGATACATATTTCACCAGGCAATGCCATATCCTAGTCATAATGAAATGACATACCAGCCATTCATCAAGTACGAAAATGCAGCTTGTACTAAGTTGTTGTCATTACAGACACTTCTTGATTAACTCTCCATTAGCTTCGATACCAAAGTTAACTTCGGTACCATCACTGATTCCGTTGTTCATTATGACAATCATTATCTAGAAACATTGTCTAAGTTAGACACACCATTGTCTAAGTTAGACACACCATTGTCTAAGTTGGGCACACTATAGTGACCCTGAACTGACAATGTATGTGGGCTGCAACCCAAAAACTGCATATTGAATCATAGTGAATTGACATCATTTGGCATTCGCCACAAAAGCGTCAGGCATGTTGCCGGTATGACGTAGAAAGAATCGGTGTTCATATTGACATTGTTACTTCGAAAGCATTCGATGAGTAATCTCAGTCTGATTTTCTATCAAAACATTTTCACATAACATAATGATTGAATAGCATTCTCCATCACCATATGATTGGTTTGATACACCTCTTTTTAAAGGGGGAGGAAGGAGTATAGATTCATTCATTCTTCATACAGCTGCCTCAAATTGATTTTACATCATTGCAATTTTGCTTGGAAGATTAAAAATCTTATCAAAAGTTCCAGCATCTGTATATAGCAGCCATAAAGTTGATGACACGGTACATCATGCCGATTGAAGCATCAAATGGAGTCTTATTTGACTTACTGACACATGAAGTTCATTATGAAGAAATCATAGATGCATATTTCTCCGGCTCTATCATATTATATGAAGGGCACTGACATAGGAGAATGACGGTTTTTCAAATGTGAATAAGCTTACGACCATCACTTTGACGTCAACAGCCTAAGATGCTGATTGTCGAAATTCAAGAGTTGAAGGATTCGTTGAATCAACCTTGGTTACATGTGCTTTGATTGATAAATTGTTGATCCATGGTTTCTCCCCAAATCTAGAGAAGCTGGCACACAAGTTGTTGCCAATGTCTTAAGGAAAGCATCTGAGCAAAGGATTGCCAGTTGTGCCATCAGGCATCGAATTCCATAACAGCAAAGCCGAGTGAGTGAGATCCGCCACTCTAGCTATTTGCCCGTCATTCCTCCCAGGTTCATGACAAGAGACAATTTATCAAAGTCATACACCAATGCATAAGTCACATGCATGGTTGCACAGTTTGTATCCGAATGCCATCCCATCGAGGTTAAGCATTTGGACAGCAACTCTGGCCAACCAAATAAAAGCCTTCCTGTCTTCGGATATCTTGAGCATTCTCATTTCCAGCTCCATTATGGACTAGGAAGCATCATGATTGTGCCTCGCCAGGACGCTGATCCTCAAAGCCGCACACTTGAGGCGAGCCTTACGAGATAGTGACCTTTGGCCTGTGGGGCGTCAACCCCTTATCAAATCCTGAACACTTGTTAACACCTGGATAAATTTATCATGATGCAACTTAAGTGGGATTATAAGTTCCACATAATCATATTGTCTACGTATGCTGAAGGCATAACTGCCGCATATGGTTACAATAGGTCGCAGCTTCTATAACATTGTGGCTTCTGAGTCAAAAGCTGATAGCCGATGACTTTTGCCAATAATTGCCGACCAAATAATAATCAGGCCGTGGAAACATGTACCCAAGGGTTTTCGTCGATCGGTCGTATATATATCAGGGCTGCATCCCAAAAACTGCAGGGCTGCATCCCGAGGGCTGCATCCCGAGAACTGCAGGGTTACATCCCTAACATTTTTACCCTGCATCAAATTGATATGACAGGAGCAGGAATTGATCCTTCCTTGCTAAGGTGTAGTGAGCCTTGTATAAATCATACCCTTACACAGATACGCATATGCGGGTAACAATATCTGTGAAAAACTGCTAATGCTACCTTTGCCAAGACCGTGGTTTGTCATCAGATCCTATGGCCAGTCATCCGAAGCTACCGGAGACATCGACTGAGGTAGACGGAGTTGTGATCCTGAGTTATGCCTGGCACACATAACTAAAACAAATTTCACATTAGTACGTGGCGAATCCACTCTCACTCATCGCGACAGATGTTCGTCAAAGCGTGCGTACTGGACCAATAATTGAGGAGTTGAGCAGACCGGGTAAAGGATTATAAGTCCAATCCCGTTAAGCAGGGCCACTCCGTTTGCATTAAAACAAGCCCCCGGTGAAATAACTCCGGAAACATCCAAAGGGCTCCCCATGACCGCCTGTGAACCTCCAAAGTAGCTTCAGGAGGGGAGGAAGGGTTGGGTGCACTAATATATAATAACTGTGGAAACGAACAGCAAACGATCAGTTATATATATATAAGGCCGAGAATCGTGCGATTATAAATTGTTAAATCGTGGGATCATTGTTCGCAAAGGCGTCGACGGCTAGCGCAAATAACCCGTAACGTAAACCTCGGATACCTTGAATCGTCACTCTGAAACACGATACGCATGAGATCAATCAGCAATCCAGCGTCAATCTGTATCACGAAACGCAATTCATTGAACCTTGAATCGTCACTCTGCAATACGATACGCAATTCATGGGGGCTACATCCTAAGAACTGTAAGGCTAAATGCCTAAGGTGAGGGACTAAAGTGGACTCAGTTCCCCCCAATATCCTAAAAACACCATGAGGGACGCCTCATCAAATCGGTGTAAGAAGACTGGTACCAGCAGAAGCAACAACAACAAAGACATCAAAGACATATACAAAGGTAACTATGCCCGTTGTGAGGTCACAACTCTTTTAAGAGGGGAGATCTGTCAAGGTTATGACCGATGACATATGTGTCATACATGTCATACATGTCATACGTGTCATACCTGTCAGACATGTCATACCATGTCATGTCATGTCGAGTCATGTCATATATTATAATGACAGACAGTCGTCAGTACGGTCGACTATGACTGTACATGTCATCGAGATGATAAGTCACATCATCTGTCATTTATTCAAGGAAAGACTTGAATGACACATGTCATCGAGAGGCCGTATGTCGGACTCGAGAATGGCGAAGCAAGATGCTATCTTGAAGTACCGAACGGTTCGGAGAAGAAATCATCTTCGCTTCTAGCATGTGCGGAACAAGCATGCGAGTATCATATGGCGAACGCATCATTCGTTCTGCCGATACTAGTCGTTCAACCAATGCCTCGGGTTCACAACCCAATAGCGGTACCATCTGTGAGATGGGAGGCATTCGGTATAGATGAGATAGCGTTGTGCTACAGCAGTATCTTCGGACGAAGTCTGCACTCATCACCCGCTCATAAGCTGTGCGCGTGTTACTGTTCAATAACACCTGCGCTATCTTATTATATCATAATATATCTTAAGGCTCGCGTGTGCGTCCTTATCAGCAAACCTTGATGTGCGCGGTCAACGAACTACAATCCTTGGCAATCATCTGTTCCAGAGGTGGAGGCCAAGGACGCGGCCGAGGCAAATGATGCGGCGGAGGCATAGGTAGATTATGCAAGTGCAATATGGCACCCATAGGGTGTAAGAGTTAGGATCCTAGTTCCTAGAACATACATAGGGTCCTGTGATATCAGCTCATGTGGTTGTTGTCTGTCGTTGGCTGACGCTTGACGCCCGACGGATGTACTTTCACCTAAAAGCACTACCTCACAAGCACGTACCTCAGGTTGCGAGTAATTATGACATCTTGCACGTATGATATGTATACCCGAATGGGTCGAGTTTGACCTCGAATGTGCAACATTTAATGCCGCATTATCCCCATACTCAATTTTGGCAGTAACAAGTTAAACCACCAGTTAACTAGTACAAAAAAAGTAATTAACCCTTTGTAGCTAGCTAATCAATTTTCAATTTACTTACTAGCTAGCCCCAACCAGTTAATTAATTCGCACTAATCACTTCCAACCAGTTGGACCTCAGGTCAACCGGTTACGCCCCTTATACCCAGAGTTGTTGCGCGCCAAGATCTTCAAGAAATACACCTGAAATAAGAAGTCACCGCTGGGTCTACAAGTCTGTGTGTCGGTTTCTAGGTTTTAAAAGCCGAAATTAAGAACTTTGACGCTGGTCGACAGTCAGAAGTTGGACCCCCAAGATTAGAAGCTGAGCGCTGGATCACGTTGGCGAATCTGGAATCAGAAAATTTTGTCGATTTAAGAAGCGGCACACGCTGGATTTGGATTTCCGATGGTCAGGAGTTTGCCAAATTAAGAAACGTGCCCACGCTGGCAAAGTCAAATCCATGACCGTCGATTAAGAAGCCAGCCGCTGGCAAAATTTCCCCGGCTTCTTATATACCGGTCTTTACTGTAGGTGATCAGGCGGCAGTGCACGTGGAGTAACAGTAGTCTCCCGTCCACTTGAGCCTGTGGGGAGCTCTGCACAATTTGTGACAACACAATTTGTGTGTTGCCACAAGTGGCCGCAAGCAGAAGTTGAGCCAGAAGACCGTTGGAGATACCGTCGTAGGCCTCGTCCTTCAGTCGGCGTTGAAGATTAAGTAGTGCTGGGGCGTGGCCAGGTCGAGTGGCGGTGAGGACACGGGTCAGGGCGTCGCAGAACCGCTTGCAGACAATGTCGCCGCCCGTGGTGAGAAAGTTCAATTGAAGATCTCGTTGTTGTTGACGCTCGTGAATATCCGTGAGGGCGTAGTAGGCGGTCTTCAACTGCTTCAGAAGTGGAGTGACGTCAGAGGTTGTGGAGCGCGTGTTGTAGGCGCTGGTGTTGTCGTCCATGATGTGCTTGATCTTGGTTGGAGAAAGTGCGTGGCCATCTCGATGTTCCAATGGCGTTACTTCTGGAATAGTTTCCAATTCCTTGGTGGTGTCAAACATCTTGTCCGAAGTAATTACGACTGAAGATGGCGTCGAAGATGAAGTAGTTCTACTCGCCACAGTGCGAGCCAGTAAGGTGGCGTTGACGCACTCGTCTCGAACTTTGATTAAGTCGTTGATGACGGTCTCGTTGAGTTGGTTGATGTCGCTGAGTTCCTCCTTCTGGCTACTGCCCCGCAGTCCTTGTGGTAGGACCAAATCGACGATTTGGTCCTACCACGAGGACCATTGTTCAGATAATTTAATTGGCCATCTCCCGTGATTTGTGGTGTCTAACCAATGAAAGGTGGTATATTTAGGTCCTATATTAATTTATTTGAACGCTGGTTTGGCCTATATCCATCCCATATATCCATGACGAACGCATTTCAAACCTCTACACTCAAATTTCTCAAAACGGATTTTTCGGAACATTCAAAATGTGGCAAATTAGTGACTCATCTTCATTATTTTTTTTACCAATCATATATCAACACTACACCTGCGCGGATACCATCAAATTGAACCTATACACATGTCCCAATCATATTTGGGCGGTAGCCGGTAGGCCCGGTTGGAATGCATATATTGGCTCGTTGGCTCGTTGGCTTCCCCTCTAATATATTGGCTCGTTGGTTTCCCCCCTAAAAGCTAAAACAGTGGTCACGCGAGCTGGCCAGCCAGCCATCATAATTGCTTCCTAGAGGGCATATATCGCAAGGTTGGCGTGTGCGGCACATTAAATCTTCAAGTATATATGTATTGCGAATTTCTGAAAGTCTAACATCATCCAAATATCTTATTTTTCGACTGGCGTGTACATTTTAGAATGGATGAATGCCAATTTCTAAAGTCCGAAATTCACTAAATTCGGAATTTGCATTGTGCTGAACATGCGCCATGATGAAATAGAGCGGAAATGATGATGAGGGTGCGAAGTAACCGATTCAGTTATCTTATTTGGTCATAAACTCAAGATGTATAACCATGAGCATCACCGTGATCCCCCCATGTGACTCCTAATACTCAAAATAACGGTGGTCCTTGTGGTAGGACCACCATTTTCTTCAAGCTTTTGGTGAAATTACACCCCTAAAGCGTGTCGTTTAACCACACACCTAAAGTCTCATGGGGGTCGCCGCTATAAGAAATAAAATTTATTTAACTCATAAATATCATGTGCAAATGTTGCCTGTGCCTCAATTAGTCGATTTAGTGATCGAAACCGCAATTGTCCATTGGTCCTTGTGGTAGGACCATGAATTTGGGTAGTAGCAACTTCGTGACGTAATTCTCGTAGATCTCGTCGGTCTGGGCAGATGAACGCTGAAATGCTGATCCAAGCGAGGCGAGGGTGGTGGTGAGCTCAGCCATGTTGGCGGTGAGCGCATGGACATCTTGAAGAAGGGCGTTGGTCGTGATGGAGACTTCTTCGATTGTTGGAGATGGCGAAAGAGGTTGACGTGAAGTAAATAAACGTCGTTGAGCAAGTGGATTACGCTCTTCGGTTGGTGGTTGGGATCCCGGTGTTGTAGTTGGTGTGAACGACGACATGGCAGTCCTTCCAGACCGTTGGAGTTGGTGGAGGTGACGATGTTGCGCAAGTCGTTCTCGTAGGGTTGGAGATGTAGATTTTCGTTAAGTTTTGTACCCCTAATCTGCGAAAGGAATTTTGGGTTTTTGAAAAGTTAGGTTTATCTACGATAACTTTTGCATAACGGTCCTAACTCAACTTTTGAAAATAGTGTCGGAAAGGTCTTCGCAAGGCGAATCGCATACGCAGGTTTGAAATGCACGACAATTGATACCGGCGACGTGATTATCAACCGAAAAATGTTGATGTATGTGCACATTGTTAACAACCTAAGCCCTTATATTGACCCTAAACTTCCGGATGTAATTTTACCAAGTATCCAACATGTGGTTAGGGCTATTTAGAGTATTAGGGGGGTTGTAACACTACTGCACGTGTGCCCTAGATGTAACCCAGTATGGCCAAGTTAAAATGGAGCGCGTCTCGAAGAATATCAAGAGCATCAAGACAGCTTGGTTGCTCATAAGTGCACGATTGCATGCGGCTTGCTGAGAGCTTTTCAGAACTGTCTTCAAAAGTGAATTTGAGTTACATGTCGCAGAGAAACTCAGATTTGAGTGTTTGATGAGATAGCTCATCACGTCGCAGATTAGGGGTTAATTTTTAAAAAATTTGCCAGCGCTTCCGCGGTAAATGCTCGTAATGAACCTAAAATCTAAGGCGTCCCTCAAACTTTGGCAGAGCATGCGATAATTAACGAACGCGTTTTGACATTGAAGTTGAATGAAAAGCCGAGAGGGCAATCGTAGAAGAATACCCAATCATAAAAGGTAAGGGCAAGGTAAAATTAACGCCGGCCCGACCTGCGGAGTGTTAGTTCAACCGCAAAAGGCAATCATCAAGTAATTTGGCTGACTGCCAGTTTAAAACGCGTTTGGCGGCTAATTTGAAATCCGGAGTGTGATCAGAAATTGCAGTGGTGCGTCGTGGTCAAACATAACCTAATAGATAGTTTGAAACACATACAGGGTATAATATTCCGTATATCAGTGTTTTAATATACTATCGTTGTACGCAAAAATATGAGGCTGAAACGGGTGATATATGTCTGTAAAAGATATAACATATGAGAGTAAGAGAGTCTAAGTAGCTTATGCTACGTGCGCTGTGTAAAGCTGTACGAGTACGGCTACGGTAATGCGCGAGTACTCTAACACGTGGCTCGCGGTCTCTATCGCCGTGACTCGCGGTCTCGAGCCGAATAATGCAGTCATCTGTCACATGCATCGAGGAATGTCATACAGGGGGCAGTACTGGATATCTAGTCCCCCGTGATGTCTGCACCGGGACTCCCGTTCAGGGCTGTCTATACAGATTTCAGCACATACAAACCCCAACATGCCCCCGACGAGCGGGGCATACAAGTGGGGCACACAGGTGTATGTTGTGCCTATGCATATGTTATCCTGGGGCATACACCCCTAGTGCATCGAGCCTTCGAGCGATGGGGAGGAAATTGTACGCACGTGTTCGCAAGGCATGATATCGAAGTTTTTCGGCCGTATCGATAGTTTTCGATAAGTTTCAAATGAATATCAATCGATGTGATTATAAAGTGCCTCGTACTAGTTGATCGATATGAATAAGTACGGTGTCCAAATCGATAAATAGCAATGTTTTTCAAAGGGAAATGTCGATTATCGATCGATGTGAATAAGTGGCACATGCTCGAATCAATAAATAACAATAAGTGAACACTATTTTACACTTATCGATATATTGATACTACATATCAATATGGCTTGAGTGCAAGGTTCGGTATCGGTTGTGCCGATATTCCGAATATTACAATCGATCGATTACCAATGGTGTTAAATCGGAATCGATCGATTGCGGATAGGGGTGAAAAATCGGAATCAATCGATTAACGGGTGAGGCATATCAAAATCGATTGATCACCGGGCGCAACATATCGGAATCGATCGATTGCGATTTGGAATTTCCACAATCGATACTGTATTTGGATATTCGATTTATATCCGAGAAGTTGGATAAAGGGAACGATCGCATATACACATGCGGATAATTTCGTCATTTTAAATGTGAATTTTCATAAAACGAAATTCCGTAATATATTAATATTTGGACAATTGAATATAAACACAAATACGGAATAAATGTATACGACTATATCAATGATATATCGCGTGCCTAGCGTGCGTGCGTGTGCGTGTGCGCATGCGCGTGCGCGTGCGTGTGCACATGTGTGGGATGAGAAATTATAATGAAAATTATTTCCCAACGGTGAGAAAAATATTATTGCAGTGACAGTATTCGATATGCTATTAGTGTCCGAGTAGTGACCCGTAGTGCACCGTACAATCCAGAGGTGTGGGCTTATATAAGCGTATGGCTTATATAAGCCCATTATACCCTCCCGTCTCCGACGGAGGGCCCATGCGGCGTTTAATGTGTGGAGTACGTCCGTCACACTTTTGTGATCAGGTAGGTGGTCGCCAGGTTTAACGACATGTGACGCAGTCCGCAAAGCTCCCAGAATGAAAGTTGGTGACAGTGTCATGAGCGTTGGGAATTATACACAGGAGCTCGCAGAGCTCGAGCTCCCAGAGAGCAAGTTGGTGACAGTCTGACAGAGTGCAAGTTGGTGACAGTCTGAGACAGTGCAGTGCCAGTGCAGTGCAGTGCAGTGTCACAGGACACGGTGACGATGACGCCCGCAAAGCGTTGTCGTTGTCGTCGTCGACACGTTGTGTTCAGATAGGTGGTCGCCAAGTTTCACGACATGTGACGCAGTCTGCAAAGCTCCTAGAGTGCAAGTTGGTGACACAGTCACCCCAAAAAAAAAGTGTACTTTCGGGGGGGTGTGGGGCGGAGCCCCCCTCGCGACTCGATGCGGAAAAAAAAGGGTACTAACGGGGGTGTGGGGGCGGAGCCCCACTCTGATTCGATATGGAAAAAAAAAAGTGTACTTTCGGGGGGTGGGGCAGGAGCCCCCCTACTGATGCGGAAAAAGAAAGTGTACTAAGGGGGGTGTGGGGGAGCCCCTCATTGATGCGGAAAAAAAGTGTACTTTCGGGGGTGTGGGGGGCCCCCTGGGCTCAGACTGCAAAAACGGACATAAATTGCAAAAACGGTCACGATTCTGCAAAAGCCGACACTGGCGCGTCGCGTCATACTGAACGAGTCATTCAACGATGAAGACGGACAGGTTTGGCGGCCCCGTCACAACCGCTGTGGTCAACGTTCCTCGGAATTCATGGTCACGAATTTCAGATTCATGGTCATGAATTCTAAATTCATGACCATGAATTTCTGATTCATGGTCGCGAATTTTTAGCTTTCGCGAATACTGCACGTCGGATCAACTTTACATTCGAGCGACACTGACCCAGAATCCCAGATTCGATCGCCGTCCCACGCAGAAATCGAACTTATCGCGAAATGTGTCAGTCCCATTTAGGCAACCTGTAACTTTAGGCAACCTTTAACGAACTGCTTGCTGGCTGCTGTTTTTTCAATATAATATATCGACGTCGTAGTCGATAATATTCGTATTTTTGTAGTCGTTTTCCGTCCTTCCCGCCGTCCGTCCGTCCCTCCGTATATAAATATGGCTGATAATATTGTTGGAGAATGGGATAGCGCGCAAGGCGAAGCGGAAAGGGTACGTTGCGTGGTGTTGCCGTTGAAAATTGCTTGAAAGAAACATCATCCTTTGCAACGAGTTGTTTGCGGACCCAAGGTCGGAACTCTCGTTTGCATTCATACCATCGCCTGCGGATCTAAGATCGAGGCAGTTCATCCACTAACTATACCACCTGCGGACCTAAGGTCGAGGTGTGTTTGCCATGGTAGTGATAGGTCTTAGGGTTTTCTTTGAATATGCTCCATGATGGGCGGAAGCGCTGCGCAAAATCTTGAAAATTACGGTTTGTTTTGCGGTGCAGGTATTGCCGTTGATGTCGGGTGCGGTTGGAAGCGAGGAGCAAGCTAATCGAGAGCTATTACGTTTTGCGATGAACCAAGGAGGTATCCCGGTCATCTTTCTCACCCACGACGAGCTCAAGGCCTTCGAGTCTGGCTCGTTGTCGAAAGTGTTACGAAAGTATGTAGTGCACAATTCTAACGACAATTTTGTCGTTCTCGTGGCTGCCTCTCGGGACTTTGTGACTCAAGCGAAAGAGGGCTCAAGAATTCTTGGGCTCTTGTTACTCGGTCCCTTTTTTTCCTTGAGGGATCCCCTGTTCGCTGATTTGAGCCCCTGGACATTCGAGGAATATCAGGGGTTGCGCGACGATAGGCGTGCCTTAATGCGCGCAACCCTGAACGAAAAGGTAGCCGCGAAAACTTGGTGGAGCCCCCACTTCGACCCAAGGGCAGTCGATGTGCCCACGTACGCGTTTCGCGTGCAAATGATTTTATTGTTTCCTCCACCCCTCGATGAAAAGCGAGTGGTGTTGGAGCCCGAAGTCTTGAGCCAAAAGAGCAACGGCCAATTTTTCAACGACAACCTTTTCCATGCCCTCGCAAGTCTCTTGGATAGACAAGTCTACAACAAGAGGGCCACGAGGCCATTCAAAGCGGTGTATGGGCCTTCCGCTAGTGGGCCTCCAATACAACAAGAGCAATTCGACTTGTTATTTTATGGTGGCGCCCCATCTTTGGTCTCCAAGACATTCGCTCAATCGCCTCCCACCTTCCTCCAATCGCCTCCCACCTTCCTTCCCCTAGTGCCTTCAAGGGATCCTTTAACCCTTGACCTAGGAAATGTGCGCATCGCCTCAAGGCACTCCGAGTCCGGCCGTGCTTTTTTATTGGAATACCTTCAAAGCAAGGCCAAGGAATGCGCGGGGGGAAAGGATGCCTTAGGCGAGGCCGTTAGCTTTTGGTTTGGGTGTGGTTTGATGCCGAACCAACCCTTTGGCTACCGCCTTAGCAAGTCCGACGTGCAACCGCCGGATCTTGTCATGGCTAGCCTTATGCTATTGGCCACACAAGAGGCCAATCGTGGGCGGCATGACGTCAACCCGTTCCAAGTGAATGCGGTACACGTCCATGTCTTGCCCAAGGCGCACAATTCGGCTCGTGTGGAGGTGGGCTTTGCCTTCAAAAAGGACTACCAAAGTTTTCTTTTTTTTAAGGATCATTTGCGGGTAGTCCTTGTTGTTTTTGACAAGACCGCCGAGGAAGAGGCACCCGCGGAGTCCACGGAGGTGGATCCTACCACCTTCTCCATTCCCAAGGAGCCTCGGCCACCAACATCGGTGGACTTGAAGTTCAATGCCCTCAACAAGTTGAGTGTTGGGAGTGGGGAGCTCTTGGTCTTGAGTGGAGACATCGCAACCAAGGGCTTCAAAGTTCTTGCGGCCAAGAAACCCATGGGGGTCCGTGGTGTCATGGTGTTCCATATGTGGGATACGGATACCCTTGTCACAACAAATAGAAACTTGAAAAGAAATGCCGATGACTTAAGTGCCGTGTAAACCACTTCATTCATAGTGAGTATTAACACTTAACTTCTTGTGCTTTGCAATACTTGTATTCTTGATATCCGTATGCTTCCTTTCCTTCTTTATGTATGTGTTCATAACACTTAGGATAACTATCCTAACTAGCCTTGCTTTGCTTCTATTCTTGATAAGAGCATATGCGCATCCATATTCCTTTGCTTGTTTCATTATGTAGGTGCATAAATAACTTTGCATACTTTACATATTCATACATGTGTGTGATAACAATTCCCCGCACCGCACTTAATAACTTTGCAAACTACGTATATATATTCAAATATTTGTGTGCTAACAATTCCCCGCCCGCACCACACTACACGGTCAAGATACCCTATAATTATTTACGGCTCGTATATAGCCACAAGAAATGGGTATCAGATTTTCGGTTTCACTTATCCTATCACAACGAACAATATATCGTTGTGTTCGTCTATAAAATCCCTTTATGTATGCAAAGTTTCATTCCAAAAGACCTCGTGACTCAAAAGTTATTCACGGTCAAGATACCCTATTATTTACGGCTCGTATATAGCCACAAGAAATGGGTATCAGATTTTCGGTTTCACTTATCCTATCACAACGAACAATATATCGTTGTGTTCGTCTATAAAATCCCTTTATGTATGCAAAGTTTCATTCCAAAAGACCTCGTGACTCAAAAGTTATTCACGGTCAAGATACCCTATTATTTACGGCTCGTATATAGCCACAAGAAATGGGTATCAGATTTTGGGTTTCACTTATCCTATCACAACGAACAATATATCGTTGTGTTCGTCTATAAAATCCCTTTATGTATGCAAAGTTTCATCCCAAAAGACCTCGTGACTCAAAAGTTATTCACGGTCAAGATACCCTATTATTTACGGCTCGTATATAGCCACAAGAAATGGGTATCAGATTTTGGGTTTCACTTATCCTATCACAACGAACAATATATCGTTGTGTTCGTCTATAAAATCCCTTTATGTATGCAAAGTTTCATTCCAAAAGACCTCGTGACTCAAAAGTTATTCACGGTCAAGATACCATATTATTTACGGCTCGTATATAGCCACAAGAAATGGGTATCAGATTTTCGGTTTCACTTATCCTATCACAACGAACAATATATCGTTGTGTTCGTCTATAAAATCCCTTTATGTATGCAAAGTTTCATCCCAAAAGACCTCGTGACTCAAAAGTTATTCACGGTCAAGATACCCTATTATTTACGGCTCGTATATAGCCACAAGAAATGGGTATCAGATTTTCGGTTTCACTTATCCTATCACAACGAACAATATATCGTTGTGTTCGTCTATAAAATCCCTTTATGTATGCAAAGTTTCATTCCAAAAGACCTCGTGACTCAAAACTTATTCACGGTCAAGATACCATATTATTTACGGCTCGTATATAGCCACAAGAAATGGGTATCAGATTTTCGGTTTCACTTATCCTATCACAACGAACAATATATCGTTGTGTTCGTCTATAAAATCCCTTTATGTATGCAAAGTTTCATCCCAAAAGACCTCGTGACTCAAAACTTATTCACGGTCAAGATACCATATTATTAAGTTTACTGTTCAGCTGTTCAGCTGTTCAGCTGTTCACCGCATGCACCGCCCTAGACGACACTCAAATATATACGTGATAACATTTCACCGCATGCACAGCCCTAGACGACACTCAAATATATACGTGATAACATTTCACCGCATGCACCGCCCTAGACGACACTCAAATATGTATGTGATAACATATGTCGGCGGATCCTCACGTATGAATCCGGCCACGAAGGCGGAGTACGCTGTGCGCCTTGGCCCCGGTACCGCCTACATATTACTTATCGACGAAATCTCCATGGTTGAGGCATGCTTGTATGGACATCTTCAAGATCGTTGTGCCGAAATCCGACGAGTCGGCGACCAGGCCAAAACTGAATGGGGGGGACTAGCGGTGGTGGCTGTGGGCGATTTTGGACAACTAGCCCCCGTGGGAAAATCGTTGTACAAACAAGCTTTAAACGTCTTTTCCGGCCAACGATCATTTGATGTGGCTGAGACAGCTGGTCGTCTATTCCAAGCTATCCGGCGCTATCCATTAACCGAACAGGTATTTCCGATCACTTTAATACCTCCTGGAAATCTTATTTTTTTCAATACCGAATCCTTCCGCGGTTTTTGCATGCGACCGCGAACATTATTGGTGTGTTGATGTTCGTACGCAGGTTCGAGCAGCTAGTGACCCGGATCACGTCCGCTTCATTGAACGATGCCGTTCGGAGGAACGACCCATTACGCAGTCCGATTTGGACCGGCTGAAGGTGCTCACGGCATCGGATGTACAAATGGACCGCGATTGGCTCTTCGCGACGGTGGCAGTGACTGGCAATCGGCAACGACAAGCTATCAATGATGTGCGTGCACGGCATTTTGCGCGGCTCAGTGGACAACCGATAATTCGTTGGAAGCGACCTATTGCAACCACACTTTTGGACTCCCGACATGAAGACGTGATCCGGTCGGAATTTCCCGAATTGACAGGCACTTTCGTTGCCGGTGCGCCTGGAATTATTCTAAACAACGACTTAAATCCTTCGCGTGGTTTAGCGAACGGCACGCCCGCCAAATTCCACAGCCTGATTCTCCGAGATGACAGCAGGTCCACCGATGCGGCGAAAATCAACAATGCGAATCCTGGCGAGGAGGTGTGGATCGAGCCGCCTTACGCGGTCAATGTTCTCATTGAGCATCTGGATTCCACAAACTGGTCCGATCGAGCGACATTAGCTCCCGAGCTTCGAGACTCGGCGAGCCAGGGAAATATGCGTGAGAATGTCACTCGTCCGCGCAGTATCGTACTTCTAGTTAAGATCTGCAAACGTCTCGAGGAACTCCCCGTGAATCGCGCCTCCCGCAAAAGTAAGATATATTATCGAACTCATGGGCTTGATCTTGCGTTCGCCTTGACCTTTCACAAATGCCAAGGCCAAACCGTGGACAAAATTATATTGGATCTAAGCCAAACGCCGAAGAATGTCTTCAACCTATGCTTTCAAGCATTTTATGTCGGGATGACGCGTGTGAAGAAGTCCAGCTGCATTCGTATATTACCCGGGCCCGATGGGCAAATGCCAAAGCTATCTCATTTGCTGAATCTTAAGCCGGATCCGGAGCTCCAAAGATGGTTAGATGCATTTGATCGGCGGACTCGTGAATGGAAACAACCGCCGGCCGTGAAACGGATGCCCCGTCGCAAATCCGCTAAAAAGGCACAACCCAACAGTAGAGGCAATGGAGCCGGTGCCGCGGGCGATACGGTCACTCAAGAACGACAAGGGCGTGGCGGCCGTGGGAAAGGGAAAAGTGGTGCTCGTGCCGCGGGCGATACGGTCACTCAAGAACGACAAGGGCGTGGCGGCCGTGGGAAAGGGAAAAGTGGTGCTCGCGCGACGAAGGGTAGCCAAGGTGGTAGGGGTGAAATCTCCGCATCGGTGCAACCGGTGGCATCGAGCTTTGAACAATTTCTCAAGAACCCTCGTAATTTCGGGTGACTCGTAATAATGTATGCTTTTCGTGATTGAGCTGACCTTGCCCCATTTTCGTGTGCAAAGTGTTGTTATGCATTACGCAATGTACGACTCTTGAAAATATGTGCTAGGGATTCGTACCACGCCGTGCTAGACGACTGCCGATCATATGTGATAACAATTCACCGCATCCCGCAGTATACGGCTCTCGAAAAAATGCGTTAGGAAATCGTGGCACGCCGTGCTGGACGACGCCCGATGTGTTGCCCCTGGCCCATATTTTTCCTAAATTCACCTATATTTTTTTTTGAAATTTTTCCAGGAAGCACCTATATTTTTCCTCCCATTTTGAGAAGGCACCTATATTTTTCCTAAATTTTTTTTGCTCTAAAATGAAGAATACGCTCTGACCCTGAAGCTCATGATGGAGATGTTCGAACTCCAAGCTCTCGATCTTCGGAACATACTGGCGCAAGTGCTCAAAGCCAGTCAGCTTGATGTCAGCGCGCTCCAAAAGTGGACGTAAATAATCACCCTTAGATATAGGCACCCCAGCAAATAACAGACTCTCAGTCACACGATACCGGTATAGATGAACCTCTGGTTCCAAGCCGGCAGTCGCCTCGTCGTTGTGCTCCGTAAAGTACTCGGTCAAAACATCGGTGATGTGCGCGTCATCTTGACGCTGCTGAACATACTTGTCCTTGGCGAGGGAGTGCTTGGCGCTGGAGACATGGTTCTTCACAGATTGCTTGAGGAGGGACAACTCCTCCTTGCAGCACGAGCAAAATAACTTCCCACCCGAGATGCGCAAACAATGGTTGGGGAACTCCTTCAATCTTTGAGAAGGCTGAATCTTCGGCTCCTTCGTGATGCGGATACCCCCTCCTGCACGCTTTGTGCCACTAGGGGGTTTTTTCCTAATAGTTCTATCTCTTTCATGCGCAGCCAGAGCTGGGCCCTCAGTATTTCCGCTGGCGAGATGAGGACCACGCTTTCGCTTGAACTGGTCGAACGCGTTGGTGAGGGGCCGGGAGCGGGTGCGCTCGTACGCAAGCTCAAGCGCGATGTGCCCGTGGGCACTACGACAGATGCTCGGAGATATGTTTTTGATTGAACGTGCAAAGGTACACAATTCGGATTTTTATAATATACTGGATCAGGGCCAGATTGAGGTACAAACGATAATTCGGTTCCGAGTTCTGAAGGCTAAACACTTCTCAAGTGCTCTACTTATTCACTCGTCACTCAGGTTGCAGGGTCAACCACTCGAGAGCCGATGTCACACTTCGGCTCAACGTTCAATTCCCGATCCGATCTCATTTCTAATTCCGATTCGTCATTCTCGATTCAGATGTTATGCCGACAGACTGACACGATGACTGCCCCACAGTACTGTCATACTACTGTACTGTCATACTGTCATACTGTCATAGCGTCATACTGTCATACTGTCATAACCTTGATATCTAATATTCGATTTCATTGTCTTTTCAACCCCGATGCGAATCTGACCATTCTTCGAGGGTCTGACTGAGTTCCACGATGACACCCCCCACAGTACTGTCATACTACTATAGTGTCATACTGTCATACTGTCATAGTGTCATAGTGTCATACTGTCATCCCCCGGACATCTGGTATTCATTCTCATCGTGATTTCAAGCCCAATTTCACTGTCATCGTGCCAATCCCAGATTACCCCCGATGACACACATACGGACGCATAGGCATATCGGCTCACGCTGTGCCTCCGGGCACACCCGAAAATATGTGATAACAATTCACCGCATACCGCAACATATGACTCTCGAAAATATGTGCTATGAATTCATGGCACGCCGCCGTGCAAGACGCCTCCCGAAATTATGTGATATCGAATCACCGCATTCCGCGATATACGACTCTCTAACATATGTGATAGAAATTCATGGCACGCCGTGATACGAGACGACTACCGAAAGTAGGTGCATATGTAGGATATGTTTGAACAAAAAAAGCGAAAGTGACGAGTTTGTGTGTGGGGCGCCCCACGGGGCGCAGTATTTTCAAAAAGGTTTGAACCCCAGGGGGGCGGTTGTGGGGGCGGAGCCCCCCGTGGGCGCACTTAAAGAAAAAGGTTCGGGTAACGGGGGGTGTGGGGGGCGGAGCCCCACCTGATCCAAAAAAAAGTGTACTTGGGGGGTGTGGGGGGCGGAGCCCCTGGGCTCAGTCTTAAAAAACTTTTCCGTATTGATACAGAAGAGGAGACGGGAGGGTCCAACGCAACGCGCCTTCACATATTATATTATATTGATATAATCATAAGCGCTTAAGGGAACCCGAAAATCGCGCTTATATCATATCAATATAGGCGGTAAGATAAGCGCTTTATATCAACATAACTATTATATTGATATAAGCACTTATATTCGATATTAGCGCTTATAATAGCGCTTATCACGCCTGGCTGGAGGACGAACCACCTTATCCGATCACCCGTATCAGCCTCACCCAATAATTGACGTATGTAAGGCTTCCACGTGGGCTTCACCTGATACTCTGATGTCTCTTCTCTCAATATATATAGTTACACCTTTCAAATCTGTACTCAAAACTCATTGTTATACCCATATCCAATCGCGCATGAAAATTTGTGGCTTAGTATATAAATGTCATGATTTCGTATATAAATAACTTAAGCCAACTCACTTCCGAATATAAATTATATATTCCGCGATCGTATCGCGCGCGATCGATCGCGCGCGCGATATCGCGCGAGCTTGCATATAGGGTTCCACCCACTGTGACACGGTATGTCAAAATAGGATAAAGGAATACAGGTCAGATGGCGATTTGGCGAAAAGTGTGAAATTCCTAATTTTCAAAATATAAGCGTCGAT
This sequence comes from Cymbomonas tetramitiformis, assembly GCA_001247695.2. Classification (NCBI taxonomy): domain Eukaryota; kingdom Viridiplantae; phylum Chlorophyta; class Pyramimonadophyceae; order Pyramimonadales; family Pyramimonadaceae; genus Cymbomonas; species Cymbomonas tetramitiformis. The sequence continues at coordinate 54,039 of LGRX02001281.1, forward strand.
ATAATCGCTTATATAAGCGATTATATCGAGGCTTATGCTTATATAAGCGCTAATATAAGCGGTAATATAAGCGCTTATATTCGACCGCTTATATAAGCGTGATATAAGCGCTTAAGGCCCTCCGACCCCCCCCGATATAATCATAAGCGCTTAACACCTTAAGGGCGAATTGCCATACTGCTCATACTGATCCTGTTTTCTAGGAACTTATTTTCACGTTTTCGGCAATAACTCAAGTTCTAGTTATAGAAAGAATGATCTGGTAATATATTTGTAACGGGTAAATATATTAGCAGTAAAGCACAGAAAACACGCAGGGCCGGGTGCTCGGAACGGTGATAACATAAACTGTTAAGTTAGGCTAACGCGGAGGCTAACTAGCAGGTCACGGATCGATGTCACGGCTAACTGGGTGTCACACGTCACACACACGGCGAGGGGTGAAACAGGGAGAAGCAGGCCCCCATACAGTGGGGGGGAAATCAGCTTCCCCGTGACACCACCTCACCCCGAAGGTGTGAGTGGACATCCCGAAGCAAGCAAACCCTAAAACCTAAACTCAATGTCACTTAATGTCTGGAGTCAGAGACCCAACTAGATGTAAACAAGCATGGGCACTGTGCAGCAAGTGAATTGGCTAAGGCTAGATTGCATGGTTCATTGCAAGTGCTTTTGATCGGTCTTGGAGCTTCCGACGAACGGCGGAACCCATGGGGTCTCACGGAAAGCCGGCCAATCCTCATCTCCTTCGGCAAAACCCAGCATCGTGATCGGCTCGGAGTCGAAGGCGAAGTCCAGACTCCCACAGTGCTGCGGCATGCCTGCCGTGTCGGAACCCTCGGCCGGCACGGAGTGCACGTCGGAGTCCGCGGCGGGCGCGTGATCGAGAGATGGAGGCGGGTCGGCCGGGGAAGCCATGAAGGTCATTGCCGCCGCATCCGGCGGCGGGTCAGGCTGCTGCCCCGCGAGCACCACAGACTGGGCGGTGGCACCACCAGCCCCCTGGAACGAGGCGAGGGCGGCAGCGAACTCACGCGGCAGTGGTCGATTGCCCGCTGGAAGAGCGGAGTCGGGGACACGCGATGCGTTGTAGGCCTCTTTGCACGTGAAGGGGCAAATGCCCTTCGTGTCATGGTGAGCGTCGGTGAGCCCCCACAACCGAAAGCAGAGAATGCACGGATACCCGACACCCTTCCAGCGCATGATTAGGGCACCAGGCGGCTCGGGCCGCCACTCACCCACGGGCTTGATGGAGTGGGTCGGCTCGCGATGGGCGGAGGCGGAGTTGAATGATGGTTTCTTGGGACGGTAGTCACCGTCACCACCACCACCACCAGGGGGAGGGGGGGGACGGTGTCAGCGGCGGGGGTGGCGAAAGGCAGCTCCTCCCTCCACACCGTGCGCACACGTAGGCACAATGTGGAAAAAGAGAACCGCGCACCACCACGGAGTTCACGGATGATGGGGACGTACAACGGGGTCACGAAGGGTGAATGCTTGGCGGAGGTGGCGAGGATGTGGTAGAGGTCCTTCACTCTCTTCTCCTCGCTGTACCCGACGTTGATGCGCGCGTGCTTGTCGCCCAAGTCACGGATGGTGGTAAGTTGGGGGGCGGGGTCGTTGTTCTCGTCGATGATGGTGGAACGCATTTTGACCCAAAAACGGTCCGTGTCGGAGTCCGGCACTCCCTCCACCTCGTACCTCGGACGCTGAAGAATGTAGCGGCCATCCCCAGGGTGTTCACGTGCTGCTTCGGTGTACAAGGCCAAGGCAGTACCACGTAGAACAACTGGTAAGACGGTGAACACGATCTCGTTCAAGACGACGTGGTAGAAGTCATAATCGTGCTCGAGGTCGAGGATCTTGGAGAAATCCGTGAAGGAGACGGGGAAGAGAACGTGACGGAGCGCGGAGAGGAGGGCAGTAAAATCGGTGTCGGCAGTCTCGTTGTCGAGCGTGAAACCACGTTTAGGGTTGAACCCTCCAGTACGCAAAATGGTGATGACGTCGGTGGAATAGGTGAAGGCGTACGATAGTTGCTCCAGGTACTCATTTTCCCCCCCCTCCTCCACCGGAGTGGAGGAAAGTACTGACGGGTCGTTGAAGAACATGGAGGCAGTCGGCGATGGCCGTAATGACGATGGCCGCGAACGCAAGGAGGCGGTGGTGATGATCCTCCCGTGGACGCGATGTGCCAGGTGAATTGGCGTTTGATGACGGTGAGGACTGCGGGGATGCGGCGCCAGTCCGCCTTGCAGACCGCAGAGCCTCTGCAAGGGTATTTTGACGGTTTTGAGACATACTTGGAACGAAGTAAGATGCCAGAATTTCGACGGAAGTGGTAACGGATAAGTACGGATTGAACGGAAAAGCAAACCACCAATCACAAACGGTAGGCGGAGTACTCGAACGGGTAAAGACGGTAACGAAGATGTCTTTAAACCGCTGACGGATTAGAACGGATAAGTACGGATGTAGAATCGGACGAACCGAAGCGAGCCGAATCAACCGGAATCACCACTCACGTGAAGTGGGACCCATAACCTGATAGAACAGGTGAAAATAGGTATATATTTGTGTGAATATATATATAACTATTTCACTGCAACAGGAACTCAGAAGGCAGTGATGGTGAAACCGGTGATAACAAAGCTGATAGAAGGATTACGGGAGTGAGCTTTCTAGCACGTGAGTGTCATACGGTGACACACGACCAGTGACACACGCAGCAAGGGGTGATACTAGGAGAAGCTGGACCCCCATACAGTGGGGGGAGATTTCAGCTTCCCCGTGAACTTTCTGATATCTAGTGTACTTGGATATTCCGGTACATCCATTTGCCACGATTCTTCGCATATCTTATATTGCGAAACTAGGTGGATGATATGACACTTCATTATCACTCGCACCGTATGTGCACACATGAATATATGTGACCCATCATCACCATACTTAAGGAAATTCGGTTGAAAAGCTGTTGGGGGCATTTTTGGGCATGCGCCATGAACATGCCACCACTATTGACTTGATGTTATGAGTGGGCGATGACGTATCATGGTGTATACCAATGGGGGAAAATACCATATCCTTGATTTGAAGCCTTTAGAGCACTCTCCATAGAGTACGCTTTTGTCACCTGGCAGCAGAACACCCCTGCACTTTCCACAAAGTCCTCCACTCGATAAACCGAGTTTGGTGGGCATTGAAGGGTTGAGGGACCTCGCCCAAGTCCCCGATATGGACACTAATACTTCATAATTATCCAATAGTTGACTACCGTGGTAGTTATGGATGTTTCCGCCCTCATACTGATCCCATACTGCTAAAAACGAATTCGCCCTTACGGTGTTAAGCCTCGAAACCGATATAAGCCCACACCTCTGGTACAATCGCTCATCTGAAATTATGACGGAACCAGAGGCAACGGTGCCGCGGGATCGAAAATTCAGGGTTTCGGCGTAAGGGTATTAATTTTCGTGGCCGCAAAAATGAAACGTTTGCGCCCCGGGTCTTTTCAGACCTACTGGTATGCGTCTAAGGAAGCATACCGGTGGTTCCATGCTGTCCAGTTGTTGTTTAGTTACAAGAACTGAAGCAAATCTTCGCATCGGGCGTGATTTGGCTCGCTCTACCCTCCGAACGCTCAATCGAGCATCCGCTATACCCCACTCGCTCGTGGGGTATATCGGATGAGTGCAATCGATGCGCAAGAGTCTCAGCATTCCATTTCTGTTTTACTTTTGTTAACGCGGCCAGCGAGGCGAAAGTTGTCGTTGCGAATCCCTTTGCGAATCCCCTTTTGCGTGAAAACACATACTCCCGCAACCGGGCGCAAGTTGCCCGCTTGAGTGGAATCTGAAAATGTGAAGAATGCGTTAGCGGATCCTCAGACTGTTGGTACCTACTTGGTACCAACAATCTCAAGAACATGATTCTATGCATGCGCGTGCTTAGTATCATGTTCTTTTGTGCAATATACACGGTCAAACAGGCAGTGAGACTTCTCCCGTAAGTTCGGCAGAATAGCAATAAACGCTAACGATGCGAAGAAAAACCAGAACGGGAAAAACAGAAAAATCGAACGCGGACTGAGATCTGCGATCTGCGATTTCCGCGTTTCTGAACCGGTCCTCGATTTCGAGCTCCGTTGCATAGAAAGACCCCGTTTTCCGTCATAATTTCAGATGAGCGATTGTACAATGTCGGATCGTGCATACACTACGGGGCGGCCCACATTTCAAATATGCCGGACCGTTGTTGTAACAGACTCTCAGTTGACACCATCACCATCCTGCAAGGTTAAAATCTGCCCTGCACATTTCATGGTAGACTTTCACTCATGAACTAAACTTCACTAATTATGAGCTAATATTTATTAGCTCTGCTCCTCTGGTCATACGCCGTGAGGGTGCACGTATTATGCTAGTGGGGTCGGCCCCTTAGGCTGCCCACGCTTTGACCCCGGGTGCGCACATCACATTGAATCCCCCCCCCTAGACCTCGATATTTTGCCTTGGGGGGTCGGATCCTATCCCCCCCCGGCAAAGCCAACACGTGCGGCGGGTCCCAACACGCGCGGCGGGGCCGGGCCAACACGCGCGGCGGGGGCCAACACGCGCGGCGGGTCCCAACACGCGCGGGGGGTCCCAACATGCGCGGCGGGGGCCAACACGCGAGGCGGGTCCCACGACACGCGCAGCGTACCGTGGGGTCTTTTTCCTCTTTTAGTATTACGAGTGATCCGACTAAGGATGTCGAGTAACTTTTTTGGTAATTTACCGGTACGGTAATTACCGGTAAATTACCTGGTATTACCACCCCCCAAATCGTCTTACTTTCCCCATACTTAAGACGTTACCGGTAATTTACCATGGTAATCGAGTATTACCACGGTAAATTACCGGTAACCCCTCAAATTACCGTCGATTTTACCACATGGTTCAAATTGACCGATCATCGGCGGCAGACAAAGAGACATCTGCTGATCTTGGTCACTCGACGCCGACGGAAGGCATTGTACAAGAAGCTTTCGTTTGCCCACCCGAAGAGGAAGATGAAGAGCTGAACACTGACGAGCCCGTCACTCTTGACTCGCGCATGGTTTTCACCTGTCCAGACGGGTTCAAAGCACTTGACAAACCGGCCACCTTCATCTTCAGTGCGGAAGGTTTGAAGGGTCTCTTTATTGTAATGCTGTGGACTGATGATGGGTGGGAAGTTGGCAAGGTGGCCAAATACGCTCCGAGGCGCGCGCGTCACAACTATGATATCATGTGGAGTGAGGGACTACGTGGTTCTAAGTTGTTGCTGGAATTGACACTACGACTAGTTCGTACAGTCTAGTGTCATTCCTGTATGTCATCTTCGGTGGTCAGCCTGTGTCACTCATCTCGGGTATATATCGTTCTTATATCCGAGTTTAGTGATCCGTTGTTTCACCGTCGGCAGCGGGTCCCCACTGCCTGAGCTGCTATTTCCAGCAGGTTATGGTCCCTCTCACGTTCGCGTGAACTGAATTTTAGCGTAGAATTTTATTTTATTTCCGCCCTATCTTTTGGTTGAGCGTCTCCACGCCTTGTGGGACGCTTTAGAGCAGATTCTGCGTATTTTCTGGAGGCGGCTGCTTACGGCTTTGGGTGATTTCGACGGGGTGGACTCCTACGATTTTTGTTACGTTGTTTCATTTCGAGATCTCATTTTCTTTGATGGATTCGCAGCAGATTTCTTCGAGTGAGGAGCTTTCGGCTCTTTTGGCGTCTGTTGACTCTGGATTTGCGAGAGTGCAAACTCTCAAGAGATCACAGCTCACCTTTTTATGCTCTTCCATGCATTTGGCTATTTCGCATTTCCGTGAGGCGGCTCAGATTTCGGCAGTTTCGACCGAGAATTTTCCGATAGTTTTGAACATCTTGGTGGCTGGTGAGCCACAAGTTGGTGGTGTCTCGGCCGAGACCGTTGGTTCTGGTATTTCGAGCGGAGAGTTTTGCGAAGTAGGAGTGGGCGATGCGCCGGCGATTTTGGCGTCAAAATCAGTTTCAACTCAGATTTCCACCACTAGACCCTTGCCTAGTGCCACTAGGGCAAGCGAGATGGTGCCACAGGCCCCTCCTGTGGTAACCGAAGTTCACTATGTCCATGCGCCTCCCATTGTACCTCCCTATATGGGCTCTGGGGTTGTTCACAGTTATGGGGAGTATTTGCCTAGTGAGGATGAGGATGAATCGGAGTACCCACTTGGGTATTTCGATGATTCCAGCGACAGTTGTGAGGAGGCAGAGGAGCAAGATGGCCACTTGGCCGCTCCGCATTTTTCGTCCGATCGATTGGAACGGGATTCCGAGCTGGACACAGGTTTTCAGCAGGATTCTTATGGCGGAGGTTTCGAGGCCCCACTTGGGGAAGAGTTTTTACCGCAAAATGGCTTTTCAGTTGGCAGAGTTTCTTTTGAGAATGAACCGCTGCCGTTGAGTACGAGCATGACGAGGACATCTACACCGCAGAAGAATGGGCTGCCTGGGAGGCAGGAGCCCACGATTCCGTTGGAACTGGTGGTGCAGAATTTTATGATGAAGATTCTTATTGTGAGGATGATGCTAGTTACGATTCTGATGATGACTACTATTAGTTCTTTAAACAGACAGGCGGTGTTCCTTTTGGCATTTCTCCACCACTTGATGTAGTTTTGGTCAGAGGATGTTGTTGAAATTCTCACCACTAGCGGGCAGCTTTACCGATTGAGACGAACATTTTTTATGGCAAGAGACCTTACAGTTCGCAGATATATCAAAGCTAAACCGACAGGCGGAATTCTTTTAGCATTCTCCATCACATGCAGACAGGCGAGATTTGTGGGAGCACCCACCACTAGCTGGCAGAGCATTAATTTTAGCAGACAGGAATTGGTCCTAGCAATCTCCGAGGCTTAGCAGTATTATTTTGCTAGCCTGTACATTCATCTTGCCACCTGTGACTTTGACTAGCTTCCTGGAGTTTAACATCTTGACATTTATCTGTAAACTCTAGTAGCTAGGGTGGTGAGTGTCACTAGCTGGTCCACCTCAGATGAGGTGGTGTGCTGGAATTGACACTACGACTAGTTCGTACAGTCTAGTGTCATTCCTGTATGTCATCTTCGGTGGTCAGCCTGTGTCACTCATCTCGGGTATATATCGTTCTTATATCCGAGTTTAGTGATCCGTTGTTTCACCGTCGGCAGCGGGTCCCCACTGCCTGAGCTGCTATTTCCAGCAGTTGTCTCTGGATGAATACGTCGACTTGCAGTCCTTGGAGGTGCAGCAAGTTGGGTCTTGGGCATTCATGCGTAAGGCAGGGTCGACTTTTTGAAGTTGAGAGCCGTGTATTTTGCAGGCGCTTGATAATCGGATAACCAGTGATCGGCACATTGATGTGCGCATAAGTGTAAAATACTTTGACTTATGAAGTATTTGAATGTTATATCAAATTTGATAAAATGTGATCATTCCTTGTGATGTTGAATTAACTTCAAGTTAATTTACACTTCAAACGTACGCCCCTCTGTGATCGTGTAGCGTTGACTTTATGGCAATTTTGTATGAATTGACATTTATTGTGCAGGTGTATGCCTCTCAAGCACCTTCAATATTGTCACTTGATATTTGTAAGTGGTCAATGTGTGGAAAGAATAACAATAGCATACTAACTCGCAAGTAATATTAATGTGCACTAGAATAAGGACGGTGTCTGCAGTTGTGCAGAAAATGTAATGACCTATGGCGTGCGTATATGGGGTAGCATACCCAATTTTATGTAACCAAACAATTCCGATGATCGATACAAACCCACATGAATTGAAAAATTTGAATTCGGAGCCCTGAGGCGAAAGTTGAGTCATTTCCTGCAGGCGGTAATACTTTGGTAATACCCGCAAAAGTATTACCGGTAAATTACCCGGTATTACCGGACCCCATTCTGAAATTACCGGTAATTCGCCATCCTTAGATCCGACATGCGCCGCAGGCAAAATTTTTCAAATAGCGACATTGCTGATTCGTATGAAATGTACCATATTCGTTCTTACTGGAATATCCCGGTTCAAGATATATCAGACAGTCAGTGAACCAATATAGATAAACTCGTATAAGAAATAAACCCTAAGCTAGATATACCCGGAACGGTCACGGAGTCGGAACGGTCTCGAGTCTAGCTACCTGTGACACTCGGTGTGTCACAGCACAGGCTTACGGATCAGTCACGGTCCAGTGTTGGCTACCTAGGAATCTGTCATAGGGGCCTGCACCGGGACTTCCGGTTAGGGCTGCCTATACAGATTTCAGCACACCACCCCAGCACTGTGGGTGGTGACTGACAGGTAAGTCAGAGAAGTCAAGATAAGTTAGGGTAGGAGCTAGGGTGACAAACCTAACTGCTAATTCAACTGTGCTATTCTGATACACAAATTGAAACCCTCTAGCCGGCACAAGAGCAGAAACATACAGGCACTCAGGTCCTGCTAGACTACTGAAAAGCACTGTGGCAGCAAACCAGATTGAAGATTGTAGATGTCAAAGTAAAGCATAAACCAAATTGAAGACCATGTTGAGCTCAAAGCACATCTCAGTACACCACCAGAGTGGTGCACTGCCAGAGCCAGAAGGAAAGCTACTCGGGGTCAAAGTCCAGAAGGGCACCGTCACCACAACGTCCACTGTAGTAGCCTGCAGCACTGCTCTCCAGTGGGTCAGGCGGCCGGTGAACCACCGTCGCAGTACCCAGGGAGTGCAGTACCGCATCCAGAGTGACGGGGACGGTCCAGCTCGGCTATACCAGGGTAGATGCACAAATCACCTTTGCACAGCACAGGCTGCGGTGCAGCCCGACCCCAGGGAAGATATCTTCCTGGGATTGGCCGGCCCGGGGCCGTGTCACGGAGGCCCGGGCCGAAGGCGGGCCGAAGGAAAAATTGCGGATGGGCCGAGTCGCATTGAGGGGAAAATCGATAAATTTCCAAAATTTTATCGATTTTTGACAAATTGTCATACTTAAAATTAAAAAACCAATTTTGGGTTCGGGCCGAGACGGGCCGAAATGTGGCCGAAGTAAATTCCCAATGCGGGCCGAGTCACCTCCGCGGAAGATAACTACCCTGCCCGACCCGATACCCGTGCACAGAGTCGATGTCATTGGCCGCCGTGTAGGCGGCAGCTCCCACTCCCATGATCGAGATCAAAAGAAAGAGAGAGACAAAGTAATGAAACCCCCACGGGCCCGCGTGTGCGGGGAAGCCCCATGGCGGCTTGCCACATCCGTAGGTGCGGGAAGCACCACCAGACACAGGCACGTGGGTCGCGGACTCCGACGCATAATTTGCCGAATCGACCGGAGTCCGCGGCTTCACGATGAAGCTGCCGTCGGCGAGGTCCTCGTAGTCGTCCGTGTCGTAACCCGTGAGATCAACCTGCCCGATGGCGGCGTGGTTCACGGTCTGAACGAACCCAGCAAACTCACCGTCCGCGTCCGCTGTGGCGGTTACCCGCGCCGATTGCAGTGGCGCGGGTTTCACATCCTTCCCCTGCGAGACAGGCATAGCAGGGGCCGGCACGGCGGATGCCGATGCCGCCGCACCACCTGCCGGAACCTGCTCCTCTGGCGTGGTCCCCGCCGCGGCGGGCCCGCACACCAGAGCCGAAGCCTGCTGCTCGATGCCGTCAGGAGGCGGGAAAGATGCGTGCGTGAAGCGCACCTGGTGATTGGCCGCGGAGTGGACCTCCGCGGCAAGATCGTCGAGCCGTCGGAGAATGTCGTCTCCTACGGGCTCGACGGAAGCCGACTGCCGCTCCACCGCGAAGCCGTAGGCGGACACGTCGATGCCGCCCACCGCTCCCGCACAACGCACCGCAGGCGGCCCGTACGCGGCGGCCGCACGAGCAAAGGACTCCGCGCCATCGTCCGCTGCCTGCTGGAAAAGGGCACACATGGCAAGCGCATGCACCCCCTCCGCGCCCTCCTCGTCGATAGGAATGCAGAATGCCGCGGCAGAGGTGGGCGGGTGTTGGCGCCCGCCCAACGGGCAGTCGCGGTAGAAGTGATAGCTCTCACCTTTGCCTGCCTTCTTGCACCTGCCGCAGAACGGCTTCGCTCGCTGGCCGTCCCGGTCGAATCCCACGGGCGGCGCCTTGTGCTGCCCCATACGGAATCCCTTCGGATGCTGCGCACGCTGCTGCTGCTGCTGCCGCTGCTGCACCCGCTGTTGCCGCACCACCGGAGCGCCCTCCCCGTGCTGCCGCTGCACCAATTCCTTGAGCTCCGTGATCTTCACGAGGAGGGCGTCGTACTCGCTGCTGGAGAGGTGCGCGGAGATGCCGTCCGCTCCAGAAGCCGCCTTCCCCGTGTCAGTCTGAGCCCAAGCCTGGTAGATCTCTACCACCATGGAGCGGAGTGAGGCCAACGGCACATGGGCCAAGTCAGCAGCCATGGGGTAGCGCACCTTAACCGCAGCATAGAACGCCGGGTCAAGCCTGGTGTACAGGCTCAGCTTACGCGTAGCCTCCGTAGGCGTCCAGTCGGAGGCCCTGTTGTCCCGCACCAAACGTTGCTCCCGCGCCAAGATCGGCTGCGGGTCCACGTTCGCGGGGTAACGCAAGGCCGCATGCTCCTCTTGCTGCGACTCCCGCAGCGCCACGGGTACGCAGCCCTTGATGATGTCGACCAAAGCTCGCCGGCCATCTCGGTCAGACGAAGCATCCGTACCAGTGAGCCAGACATACGCGTTGCTGTGCTTCTCCACCACGAGAGCCAGCACGTCGTATAGAAGGCCATTCACCCGGCTCACAACCGGGGTAAGGGGGTCGTCGAGATCAAAGGACTTCAACTCCAATCCAGCAGACTCGAACTCCGTACGTAGCTGCACCACCAGGTCGGACAGAAGGCCAGCGTCGTCCGTACCGCGGAAATGATGTTTCTTGTCACCAAGAACGTCCTCGCGGATGCTCTTGGCCCAGGCACGATGCAGACGTGCCTTGTAGATCTCGTCGGTCAGCCTCGCCTGCTCCTGCAAGTAACGCCTGATGGCCACGTCGGCGTCCTCGTTCGAAGCAGGGTTGGGGGTCGGAACAGTCGGTGTCCGCACCGTCGGGCTGTTCCGAACCCCGTCGATAAGCCTCAGCGAGGCATCAATGTCGCTGTCCCTCGTGAGGGACTTCTTCGCTCTTGTGGTAACTCCCATAACTTTGAAAGCCTGATGGGAGGTGGTACGCCGGGGCGCGCTCGGGTAATGTCGTGGGGAATATGCGACGCCACAGTTACGGAAAGAGCGGTAGAGCCATGCGAGCGAGGGGCACTGGAAGACGTCGTCGAGGTCGAAAGGTGCTATAGCCACCAGCCCAAAAATCGGCAGCAAGCGGGATCAGTGCAAGCATAATACCGTAAATGAACATTGCGTCGACTAGGCCCGGTCCAGGTCGAATCCCCATAGCTGCGGCTCAAGACGCTCACCGCAAACCGCTCATCTCAAATTTCCCGTGCGTACCCAAACGCGCCGTCGCGCACCACCTCTCCAAGCGGCTGTTTTAGCCAATCATGGCCAAATTAGCTGTGGAAAATAGCGTGGAATGGGCCCACGACCTACTGGAATATCCCGGTTCAAGATATCAGACAGTCAGTGAACCAATATAGATAAACTCGTATAAGAAATAAACCCTAAGCTAGATATACCCGGAACGGTCACGGAGTCGGAACGGTCTCGAGTCTAGCTACCTGTGACACTCGGTGTGTCACAGCACAGGCTTACGGATCAGTCACGGTCCAGTGTTGGCTACCTAGGAATCTGTCATAGGGGCCTGCACCGGGACTCCCGGTCAGGGCTGCCTATACAGATTTCAGCACACGATGCCCCCCGAGTAGGGGAGGCATCCGTTGAGTTTGTCACGAGCATGGTCAGCATCCGAATACACCTGTATTGTGAGCACAGAAAGCGGTGCACTGGGGTAAGCATAACGGATACGGTAGTGCCGTGTGAAGTAAAGATACTGAGCCACTCTCTGAAGTGCCTCCCAGGCCTGAGCTGAGGGGCACGAGGAGAACTGTCCCTACATTCTGGGAAAACCAGAGAGACGCGTCTTCTGAACGTCTTCTGAACGTCTTTTGAACGTCTTCTGAGACGTCTTCTGGGTCCAGAAGACATCCAGAAGACGTCCAGAAGACGTCCAGAAGACGTCTTCGGCGCGTCTTCTAATGTCTACCATCTTCTGGTTTCCAGAAGACGTGCAGAAGATCTTCCGGGAAGACATCCAGAAGTTATCTTCTGGACGTCTTCTGAATGTCTTCTGAATCCCGGAAGACGTCTTCTTGATATCTTTTAGGCGTCTTCTGTACATCTTCCCGGAAGATCTTCTGGACGTCTTCTGAAACTCAGAAGATGGTAGACATTAGAAGACGCGTAGAAGACGTCTTCTAGATGTCTTCTGGATATCTTCTGGAACCCAGAAGACATCTAACCCAGAAGACATCTTCCGGAATTCAGAAGATGTACAGAAGTCATGCAGAAGACGTTCAGAAGATATCTTCTGAATGCCTTCTGCATGTCTAATAAATTTCAACATTCGTATACGCATTCGCGAGGAATATTTTTAGGCTGAAATAAGCTTGCAAGAAGGATGAGTGCAAACAAGATGTATGGCATAATACACTTCTCGCCATCCTTAACAAACATATTCTCAATGTTTGATACACGACAAGAGATGATTTATTTGTGTGGAAGGCTAAGATGCTTTGGTCCCTGTCCAAAATCCTAGCGCGGAAACAGCAGTATGACGAACCCGAGTTCTGGCACATCATCGCCAACATGACGGCCCGCGTCATACAGCTGTACATCAGCTGGCCGCTGGCGGGCATGACTTGGCCGCTTGCCTCGGATCCAACTCCAGAGGATTTCCCCAACAACGCGCCCTTCGCCATGGAGTTCATCTGCCCCCACGAGGATGTGGTGTTGACTAGCCGCGAACCTCTACGGCTGTGGAAGCTGTTGCAGCATCCCTATTGCGCGGGGCATTACATGCGCATCCTGCCGGATAATGAATAGCGTGTTAGTAGGCGCATCAGGGGAAAGGGCGTGGCGCAGCCCCCTAGCAGTAACATTCGAACTTACTTTAATGCAGATTGCAAACAGCCCCATAGATACACTGCGATAAGAATGCGCGCTGAGGGGTAGGCCGCACGCTATAGTACAGGTTGCTCAGGAGACCACACGCAGTATCCATTTGTGCGCGAAGTCCGTGGAAGCTGGGAGTACGAATCCTGTGGTGTATTTCCTTCCTGCTGGAGGCTGCTCCGCTCCGCGCCGAATCAGGCGCGTGGCGCGTGCGGCGCTCTCCCCGGCGCCGTGCCTTATGCTGCCTCATCTGCGGTTGCGAATCAGCGGCCACAGGGTGAGCAGCGGCGCTGCGAGTGGTGGGTGGGGAGGGATGGGCGAGGGTGCGTGTATTTCCTGCCTGCTTCACCGCCTACCCAGTTGACAGTTGCAGGTACCAAGAGGGCATGCTTGCTTGTATGACATACGCTTGCGTAACGTTTGTCATGCGCATGTGCAGGGGGGACAGGCACGAAGACGAAGCGACCCCGTCTGGCCGCCTGTGATACCCATGACGTCGGCTAAACGGCCAGCTCCGGTGGGGCTCCTTGAACAGTTCAACGACCTGTCGACGAAGATACACGCCGGTATATGCCCTAAGTCGGGCATGCACGCTTCACCCGGCGGGGAAGGATGGCTTCAGGGGAACTTCGACATTCTCCTTGAGAACGTGTTTAACAAGTGCGTGGCTTTCCAGCGGCTGGCTCCTCTGAGCCAGGAGCACACTGTGGCCAAGGGCAAATGCAGCCAGTGGCTAAAGCAGAAGTTGCGCAATCTCAACAAGAGGTTTCAAACGCAGTGTGTGTCCCCTGCGAACTGCCGGCAGAATGTCCTCGGCGAGGCAGAACTATGCACCGCTTGTGCGCCAAAGGTAATGGCAAACATCACGGCCATGCCGCAGTTCGACAGGTTTGTCGCCGGCAATCCGCAGTGTACGGGACTCAGGGTGACCACGCCCGAGGAATCCAACGTCCTCCGTGCGAGATTCCCTGGGCCGTGGCAGCAGGCTGTTGATGCCGTAGCAGGGGGTCCCCGGGTGCATTTCACCCTGCGGTTGCGAATCAGCAGCCGCATACAGTGGCAGCTGCTGCTTGCGGCAGGGTGGCGACGCATGCACCGCAGGTAGCGGCGGATCCTGCTGGCGGCGGGGTGGCGGTGCATGCACCCCCGGGTGGAGTTCGCACTGCGGGTACGATCCAGCCACCGCAGGTAGCGGCGGATCCTGCTGCCGGCGGGGTGGCGGCGCATGCACCCCCGGGTGGAGTTCGCACTGCGGGTACGATCCAGCCACCGCAGGTAGCGGCGGATCCTGCTGGCGGCGGGGTGGCGGCGCATGCACCCCCGGGTGGAGTTCGCACTGCAGGTACGATGCAGGCGCCGCAGGTAGCGGCGGATCCTGCTGGCGGCGGGGTGGCGGCGCATGCACCCCCGGGTGGAGTTCGCACTGCGGGTACGATTCAGCCACCGCAGGTAGCAGCGGACGTGCAGGGCAATTTTATTGCGGACATCGGAGTCTGGGTGAAGCACTTGTCTGAGTGCCCGTGGGTGACGTTCGACCCTGCAACACGTATATTCAGCGATGATACCAACCACATGACACATTCGCAACTTCCCGAGAGCCACGCGATATGGGTCGGCGACGTATGCCGGGCGCTGAACCTCCTGCGCCCGTTCTTGACGATGGTTCCGGTCGCCCCTGCGCAAGGACGTCGACCCCAGGGCGCACATACCACCCAGCCCCGCACCCAGGAGTCGCGCCCAGCCCAGGCGCCGGAGCAGCCAACACACTTCAAGATAAATCAGGCCGCAGCACCGGCCCCGGGGGCATTGCCCACACCGGAGCAGGCAGTGAGCCCATTACCCACTATCGTGACAGAGGCGGCGTTAAGGTCCTCCCTGGACGAGCAGTCCGAGGAGGATGAGGAGGTGGTGGCTCCCCAGCAGGCTCAGGAGGTCAGGAGGAGTCCGAGGACCATTGTAACGTCGCCGCCATCCCTGGAAAAACGACGAGCCAGTAACATAGCCAGGAATATGGCCCAGATGAAGGGTGTGATGGAGGCTAAGGGCGCTCTGTTCACCGTTGGTGACACAACACCGGAGGCAGCGTTGGCCTTGCTGCAAACCGTCACGGACGAGCGCCTTAAGGACCACATCACCGCGCTGCAGGGAACAGGCAAAAAAGTGAGTCTGACGATGAAAGGGAGCTTGTTTACCCTTCAGCAACCAGCGACCTTTGCGGGTTACGCAGCGCTTAGCAAGAAGTCCTTGGACGCGCTCAACACGCCACTCACAAATGAACTCAAGCGGCGTGTGCAGAACAACCCGGAGCTGCGAGCTCTCGTGCCAGTCGCCGCGCCAAAGAGCACTGCAGCTGAACCCCGGAAATCCAAACGTAACGAGGGACCGCCGGCTGCCGGCAGCAACAAGCGCAAGAAGCAGGCCTGCCCGGCTGATGCTCGGCAGGTTACTGTGTCAGGAGCAACAATGGCCGAGCTCCTGCCGATTTCGCGGAAGGGCGCGTTTGATCGCGCCGTCAGTGCCGGTGTAGAGTGGTTGGTGGCTGCTGGCAAAGCGGAGAAGCTCACGCAGTCCGCTGTCAAAATACTGTCGGGCCGTATGAAGACACAGCTCTGGGAGACGACCACGTACGGCGAGGAGTACTCAGTGGAGCATGCCTCCGGGACGTGGAGTGGAGCAATCGGCAAGACTGTCCATCGCATCACGGTGGAGGAGTGGTCTGAGGTGCACGATTACTACTGCACGGCGGTGGCCAGTGACAATGGCGCCAACCTGCAAGTCAAGTTGCCTGCGGTGCTCCTCAATCTGAAAAACAAAGCGCAACTCAAAACCAAAGGTTAGTAAAGCGGAAAAACACAACGCATAAAGGCAGTACTTTTTAGGTGTGACACTAGGGGATGATAGAGCAAATACCTTTACTTGTGGTGTTGAGGTTGGGCTGAAAATTTACCTTTTGGACTAGGTCATTTTCAGCCGATCTGAAAAACAAAGCGCAACGCAAAACCAAAGGTTAGTAAAGCGCAATAATAGTACGAGACGAAATACAAGATTACCGAAGGAAAACAAAAAGGCCTAGTGGTGTGAGCTGGAATCGAACCAACATCATCTCGTCCAAAGGACGAGCGAGAACACATGTCTCGTTCACACCTCAATTAGACGCTAAGCACGCCGAAGTGCGCGTAAAAAAACCAAGGCACGAAAAGCACCCGCAATCACTATTGAAGTATTGCGTTGTGCAACGTTTTTCCGTTAGACGAACTATTTTAAAAGGACCACTTCACCCAGCAGCAGTCCGCGGAAAACGAGGCTGCGGTGGAATTGAGTTGGATGCAGGTGTAAAAGTGGTGGATGCAAATTTCACTTCAACGTTAAATTAAATTCAAACTCGAACGGTCATGTCGATGTGCGGTGCGGTGCTCGTGCTCACTCCCCTGCGCTGGGCCTGACGCGATGCGATGCGATGCGATGCGATGTTAATGCTAGCTGGCGATGACGCCTGACCACGACCGCGACCACACGCCAGCGCCACACCAGCGCAGCGCAGCGCTGGCAGATTTTCCGGGTTTGCTATCCGCGGTATCGTGCAGTCATCACGTCTCACGCGACTCACTGCGCGCGTGATCGACTGTTCGACCGTTGCTAGGAGGGATGGTGCTCTAAAACAAGAGCAGTTTCTTCTACCAAATTCGTCGGCCGTTTTAACTTAGTAACTTGGTACGTTTGCCCCTCTCCCGAACAAACCACTTGTTTTTTTGCACTTCTACCTACACCACACAATTATGCCCAGTATTGTGCACCTTATATGTTTTTTTGTTTTTTCGCGATTTTTAAAGCTTTTTTCAAAAAAAAAAAACAAAAAAACAAAAAGACATACGGAAGACACCCCAGATATCTTCTGTGCATCTTGTTACCCTCCAGAGATGTCTTTGAGGAAGACATGTCTTCTGGAAATCTGCAACTTGTAGAAGTTCCCGTCAACGTCTTAACACCCCTCTTCGGGGCGTCTTCCTCATTTTTTTGACGATCTTCTACGCGTCTTCTAATGTCTACCTAGGTACGCGTCTTCTAATGTCTACCTAGCCTAGGTAGACATTAGAAGACGCGTAGAAGATCGTCAAAAAAAATGAGGAAGACGCCCCTAAGAGGGGTGTTAAGACGTTCGGTGGAACTTCTACAAGTTGCAGATTTCCAGAAGACATGTCTTCCTCAAAGACATCTCTAAGACAACCGGAAGATGTACAGAAGATATCTGGGGTATCTTCCGCAAGCACAGTCAAGAAGACGTCCGGAAGATGTCAAAAAAATGTCTTCCGCGTGTCTTCTGCGTGTCTTCCACGTGTCTTCCGCGTGTCTTCCGCACCTCTTCTGGGTTCAGGAAGACATATATTCCCCGAAGGTGTCTGGAAGATGTACAGAAGGTATCTGGGGTATCTTCCGCAAGCACAGTCAAGAAGACGTCCGGAAGATGTCGGGAGATGTCTTCCGCGTGTCTTCTGAGTGACTTCTGAACGTCTTCTGAGTGTTTGTCTTCAGGATGCCCTCCGCACTACCGTGGCCAAGTGTCCTTTGTATAGGAGATAGAATGGCAAGTAAACGTGCCGCGCATCTCCAAAAGGGGGAAGCGCCCCCAAAGACCAAAATGTCGTCCTTCAAACGAGCGATGCTCACTAAACCCCCCCCCGAATCCGCGGCGGAGGTCTTCCGTCAATCCAAGCCGGAGGTCTTGAAGGGGAAGATGGCAGCGGTGCACGATTGGTTGTCTACGGTGTCGCCATCCCGCGAGCTGGATCATGAGATGACGGCATGGCTCGGGGAATCCGTCTACATTCATGAGCATTCCCCTGCAACAAGGTGCTTGCTTGTCTCCATAACCCACATGCATCTATCATGCACATTTATGCAGTTTGGAATGCATACAACCGAAGATGTGTGGAGCATCTTCTGCGCAACTTCCGGACGTCTTCCACGTGTCTTCTATGAATTCACCATCACAATGTTTTTGCAGGGCTGAAGATCATGAGGACGCGAATCGTATTTGCGTGCCGCGTCAAAGCAACCGGCCACCTTTCGGCTTAGCCGAGCCCACTAATGTGCTTTTCTCGGTTCAAGAGGTTTTTTTTGGCTATTTGCAAGCAATTTCAGACTTGCATGAACCGGGCTTTAAGGAGCATACGTGGGAGGACATTTTCTCCGATCCATTGGACTTGGCCGATGATCCGGGCACGGTGCACTTTCGACAACATAAGTGGCTGCTTGAGCCTCCCATTGGCGTCAACCTCCAAGGAATGGTGTTGAAGATACGGGATGCAATCGCATCGGGCGAACCATATCATCGTCCTCCGGAGCTTGTGAGTGATGGGGATAGGCGGATGAATCCGCAAAGGCTTTCACCTTCACCTCCGGCCCCGATGGATGAAGTTGTGGACATGACCTATACCGAAGTCCATGAGGCCGAGGACCCTCCCCCGGAGATGCCAACACGAAGGTGCGAACCGGTTGCCACGGCATGCCCGTATCTCCATGAAAGATGTATGCCTGCACGCTCCATCGGAAGTCGTTCCGAAGACGTTCCGAGCGTCTTCTGCGCATCTTCCGGGCTCATGGACTTCGGTAAATCTAACGTAGAGCAAAATGACAATAGCAGAATCTGAAATCAAGCATTCCAAAACTGAAATCTGAAATCCACCGTAGAGCAAAATCAGCCAAAACTGAAAATCGGAAATCTAATGTGGAGCAAAATGACACATATAAAAATCTGAAATTGGTTTGTAAAATCTGAAATCAAGCATTCAAAAAACTGAAACCTGAAATCTAACGTAGAGCAAAATCATCCAAAATTGAAATTTAGAAAATCTAACATAGAGCAAAATGACAAATGCAGAAGTCTGAAATGGAGCATTCCAAAAACTGAAAACTGACATCCAACATAGAGCCAAATTAGCCAAAATCGAAAATCGGAAATCTAACGTAGAGCAAAATGACAAATGTAAAAATTCTGAAATCAAGCATTCCAAAAATTGAAATCAGAAAACTAACGTATATCAAAATTAGCTGAGATTGAAATTTTGGAAATCTAACGTAGAGCAAAATGACATCTGTAAAATTGCACTTTCGCATTTTCCCTTCAATTTCAACAAATGCAACAATCTTGATTATTGCTAATTAATTACAAATGGTCATCACAAATCACAATGGTCAAATGGGGGCAAGGCCATAAGAAGATGTTGCGTCCGAACGGCACGAACACCGGACCGAAGACGCTCAAGTGTCACGAAGGCGTTGAAAATGCTACAAGCGGGCATCATGAGCGTGCTAGCGTCTTGGGATAGAGACGAGGGCTACTCGAAAAACATGCTTGAAGACTTGATCGGGCAGTTGACGGTCATAACGAGAGAGCTCACTTCGGAGCTTGTAGACTGTAAGGTACGGAAGACATCTGGAAGACATCCCGAATACGTTCCGAGTACATTCCAAACGTCTTCCTTAATTACCTTTTATTTGGTGATTTTGCAGGATGTTCCTAAGCTTCAAAATCTGGTGGATGAGTTCTTCAAGTCACTCGAGCGCGATGGCTCACCTGACTGGCTGGTCATCAACACGCATTTGCTTTCCCACTTCCCCGACCAACTCCTCATGTATGGTCCAGGTTCTGGCCACCAGTACTATTCTAACTTAGTAAATCCTACAGCAATACTTGTAACTACACCACCCTACTGCAAAAATTTGAAATAACCGATCGAAGTGACTAGGTAGTTCAAGCACCCATAGCAAAGTCCATATGATATCGCCATATTTGCACATATCTTATGTCTCACCTTCATATCTTGTTTGGCATAACAATAAACTGTTTGCTTGTTCTTGTCGACTAGGTGCACGGCATATGCATACAACAAACGAATACGGTATTCGGTAGATACCTCCCCCGCTAGCAATATGCGGTTGAAAATGAGGTATTGCGGTTGTGATATTTGAGTTATCACATATGCATAGACGGGTTCGTAGCCGACCACATAGTGAAGCTGGCAAGTACCTATGTGAATATCACGTTGGGTTGGAGTGGGGAGTTTCCCTTTGTGTTCACCAGTAAGACTTGCCGGTGGATATAGCGTAGATACGAAGTACTCACGCGTTTTACTAATGGGTAAAGGCATGAAATATGAAGATAGCTTGTTAGTTTGCTTAAGCGGTTTCTTGATAGCTTTCACCGTGGCGGTATTGTGAATATCAAAGCTTGAACGATATTGCAAACGATATTCGGAATATTTTTCAAGCGTACCGCTCATTATGTGAAGGTAGCTCGACATATGCCGCATAGCGGTAGGTCCGCGCATGTGTCACAGGTAACATGCGTGGAATCGTGACACGAAAAACGTGGAGTAAAACACGGCGTGGAGTGCTGACACGAAACGAGTGGAGTTTTCACCCTTTTCCCGGGGGGACACAGTGGGTCTCCTCTCTCCTGTCTGTCACCCCTCAGCCCGAGATGTCACCAGTGTCCGACTGTCCGTTGTCACAGTTGTCAGTGTGCCATAAAACCCTCAACTGAGTATTTTATATCATCTTAATATCCGAGAACACCCGCCCCTGCGAAACTGTTCTGTGAGAACAAACACACAGTGAAGCACTACTAACAGAATGCTACGCTCGCATATGTCAACCGTGAACTTGTGAAGCTATACACAAGATAATACGAAGTGGTATAGCTTCCGCTGAAAGAATGTGATGACAGCCCCTAGGAAGTCAGGTGTGGAAATGACAGATGCAAACATGAACTGTCTGACTACCGAAGTCGATATCGGAGATGGCGCTGATGACAGTGAAGTAGTCATAGTAGTCGAGCCGTATCGGTGATGACACAGATGACTATGACACTGTCGGCGTGCCAAATCCAGCACACCACCTCGAGTGAGGTGGGCAGACCAGAATGCATACACTCATACCAATCTCCATACCAGAAAGAACCACAATCATGTCTGCCAGGGCTGAAAACCCCAAAAAGCTGGACAAAGTCCACACGGTCCTGGCAGACCTATCAGCTCCCTGTCTCTAGTGCCACTCCTCCACCGGGGGAATAGTGTGCTGCTGTGCCCTGAGGGTCCGCACATCGCGGTGTCATGCAGCCGGATGCTTCGTCAGGGATATGACAAGGAGTACCCGAATGCAGGTCCAGGTCACCCCATCACCGTCAGACTTACAGACAAGGGAAGATGTAGAGAGGGTCACAGCTGGTGGAGGCAGAGGCTCTCACGTACGAGACAGGTGCCGGTCACGGGTCCCCGAAGGGTACATAAGGTCATAGGAGTCAAGGTACGGCATGCAACATTCACATAACAGGTCTTGTGCATGCTTGCTAAACCTTTAGGCTAACTGTCAATCTATCAGGTTGTTGTATTCTGTATGTATTTTTTCAAAACCAAATCATAAAGTACCTGCAACAAAGTACCTGCAAAGCACAGTCGGATACAAAACCCAAAACAGGACAAAACAGAGGGTACTCACAGTCAGATCATGCTGCTGCTTTCTGAGTAGTCCTCCATGTCGAAAATCCAAAAGAGCTGGCAGCCTGAATAACTGCCTTTTGCATATCCATGTAGCTGGCAAAGAGCATGTTGAAGTAGGGCACGGTGTTCTTGGTGGGAGGAACCGGCTTAGTGTAGGGGTCAGCCAAGTTCTTCTCCGAAGGTACCCTCCAGCACATAATCCAGCCCAGTATGACAAAGTCTCTGAGCATATGGAATCTGACCAGAACATGTTTGATTTTCTGGGATAGCGGAATGTTTTCAGCAATAGACCTGCATGCATCAGGGAAAATATCAAACTTTTATGTCGTACGGCCAAGACCCAAATTTTCCATCGGCCAGGTTTCGGCCATCTCGGCCAAAATCTAAAATTGCCCGCCGCAGGCGCAAAATTTTAATATTAACTATGGCAATTTCATAAAAACGCAAATTTTCGGGGAAATTTTCAAAATTTTACATAATTCGTCTCGGCCAACAAGCAAAAGCACACTCGGCCAAACCTCGGCCACAGCCCTCATCGTACGGCCACAGACCGGCCATAGGGGGTTGATATGTTCCCTGGCATGCATCATTATCCAGGAGAAGAGGAATTGGAAGCTCTAATCTGGGGCAGGCTGCTGAGGCTGGTAGGTATTCTGTGCTTCTCATATTTTGATAGTCCACTGGCTTGCGGTCTGATTCTGAATATATCTCGAGTTCATCCGTTACTGACTTGCCATCAGGCCTGACACCACCGACTCCTATACCCGTAGGTGTAGTATAGTCCAGGAGTTTAGTAAGGAGAGTGCCTGGCTGTAAACCAGGGTAACTGAATGCAATATCAGTGGCGACCCGTTCTGCTGCGGTGATTTCAGAATCCAGGCCAGTAGTAGAGGGCGGCTGCCCCTGAGTAGGGTGTTGAATATACCCGAATATTTCTGTCAGCATAAACATGAGAGACACCACCCGCTGAGCTGCAGTAGATGCTGCAACATATTCTGAACCTGTAGATGATGTCTCTGTGATAGTCTGTCTGACTGGTACCATATTGTAGAACCATACCACAGAAGAATATAACCATGCCAGAGTATGACCTAGCCGAGTTTTCCAAGTCTCTATCTGGTCAGGTCAGCATCGGAGTACACAAAGAGTGTGGGCACACGTGCTGGCCTATCAGGGTAGTAGAAGGCCATCCTGTAGTGTGCCGTGCAGTCTAGATACTGTGCAATTCTGATAAGGGCTTTCATCGAGTCTTCTGAGGGACAGGCCATAAACTGTGATAGGTAGATAAATGCATAGTAGATATCTGGCCGTGAAGTTCGGCTGTACCAGAGCAAAGACCCAAGGATAGACCGATAGGGCTTGACGAGTGTGAGGTCAGGGTCTGCTGGTTTCGTTATAACCAGTTTAGAGTCCATAGGGGTGCGGAATAGCCTTTCGGGTATGTTATTATTAGCTGTCATAAGGTCTTTAATCTGCCGTGACTGATTGAGGTACACCCCCTGATCATCATGCTGTACTGTCATCTGAAGGATAGATAGAGGATATAGGACCCAGGTGTTTGGCCTTAAAGGTTGCTCTGAAAGCAGTCCAGAAGGCTCTCTCAAGAGCCGTGGAACAGGCCATACCAAAGTCATCCACATATACCACACACATAGCCTTAACCGTAGGCGTGTAGATGAAATAGATACAGGCATCATTTATAGACTGCCTGAATGAGTGTCCCATGTATTTGAAACTGAGCATAAACTGTTTAACCATTCTTTGCCATGATGCACCGGCAATTTTGAGACCATATAGGGCATACGGAAGAAATGCATAGCTGTAACCCTTAAAAGTATATCCAGAGGGAAACTGAATCCACACGGGGAACTCAAGCTTAGCATGCATAAAGGCCTGAGACATATCCAGATGTGACACCACCAGCTAAAATAGAGCTGCAAATAAATAGCAGTCTGAAAGCTGATATTTCTGGGGTAGCCGTGGAGGTCTCCCATGGAAGGTAGCTTGTAGTTCTGCTGCCGTCACCAGCCATACGACGGGCTTTAAATATCTGATAGGGCTTGCCTGCTCCAGTAGGGTCGGGTTTGAATGGCATCGACAGTACAAACAGTGTAGTAAGGTACTGTGCATCAGCTGGAGGTGTCCCCAGCTTGAGCTTTTCCTGATTAACCATATCACCAACTTCCTGATCCATAGCCTTTAGCCAGTCACCAGACTGTGGTGAGGATAGGGCCTGTTTGACACCGTGAGGTAGCTTAATCTCCGGTGCCGAGACCTCAAGCATATGGATAATAGTAGAGGTAGGGGCACCAGTGAGGAACTGCTCCATGCTGCTGAAACTGCCAAACATATATTCTGTTCTGAGGTCACTGCTGAGGCTGTCAGAGAAGGGCAGGTAAGCCGCTGAATGAGTAGACGGGAATATGATCAGGTTGGCTGGCAGATCAATATGCCAGCCAGCCGGCTCGTCGGGGCAGGGCTCCAGGATAACACCGTAGGGCCTCCTGTTGCCTCTGTGGGTGGAGATGAGAAGAGCGCTGTAGATAGGTGCTCTGATTGACTGACGAGCTTTCACAATAGTCCAGATTGCCTATTCTACTAATCTTACGGTGGGGTAACCCACCGCAAGAGGAATTTTCGGCGGCCTCTAGCTAGTGGTAACGTTATGAGGTCTACGGTGTCAAACCTATCGATTTTCAGGCAGTTTATGAGTTGAGTGAAAGCTGAGACACATACCATGGATGGGTGCGATGTGCCCCATGTGTGTAATGCGCTCGCGAAGTGGGGGGGTGTAGCGGGTTCCGATCATATATGCTTACGGTGGGTTACCACATAATTTTGTGTATTGGTAGATATGCGGCCTTCCTTGATGACCCTTTGGAAATTTGGAGACCCATGTGGTCAAGTTCTCGAGCTGCTCTTTCTGTAGTGTCTTGTCAAAATTTTCATTCGAGGCCATCTTGACCCTCCAAATGTCACGCGAAGTGAGGGTGGTATGACCGTTTATTGCGCTATATGACACGATTTATATGCGATAATTGGTTTACCGGTTTGGGTTTGTGTTACCAGGTTAATAAAGCCGGATACATCCGATACAACTCTTCGGGGATGCCTCTTGGGAGTGTCTAAAGTCATCCTGCCACCATCACTTCTGAAAGTATTTTCTTAGGTTTTCTTAAGTTTTCTTAAGTTTTATTAAGTTTTCGATATAAACCCACACTATGCATATTTAAATCGGTACAGTTAGCTATTGGCCGACAGTATACTTAAGAATTATACTTAAGAGAATGTAAGTACGTGGAAGCTTCTTGGTAGGAGGATATTGTCCACATGGCTCAAGGATAACTTAAGAAAACTGAAGAATCTTATCCAAATGTAAGCACGTGATTGGCTGGAATGTAGGAGATATGCACACGTGTAAGAAAGCTATATGCTGGATATTTAAAGATTGTATACACATGCATGCACGTAATTGGCTGTTAAGAAGACACGTGTATGCAGGACAATGCTTCCCATCGCACAGATATTTACAAATGTAACATTGTGACTGGTTCCATATTTAGGGTTTAAACCCTAAACCCTAAAACCCTTCAATCAAGCAGTCAGCAGCTGGGTACGTACACTACTATGGGATGCTACCCATTCCATCCAGCTTCCAGTTAACTATCTATCTATCTATGTAGTATAACCCACGTGGCTTGGTGACATACACGTGCAGAGTGACAGGCGAATGATTCTGCTGCCGTAGATAGATCTGCAGCACCGTTGGGAACGTCGGGGGCTGCTCGCTGTTGCAGTTGAGAGAAGGCCTGGAAGTGCATGAACATGATCAGGGGTTCAGTTTAGGGGCTGAAAAAATCGTTTTACTTAAGGTTGGGTAACCCACCGTAAAGGGTCCTTACGGTGTGTAAACCCACCTTTCGTAGAATAGGCAAGATAGGGTAGTGTTCACTAATGCCATTTAGTTTTCTGTAGCAGTCCAGATAGTGCAATAGGTCCCGATAGTGCTGACCATCTGATGTCTGTGATACATATCTGACTGCCATAGTCCAGGTAACTGTGCCATTTGTCTGAATAAGCTGAACACATGCATGTGACTCCTCCCCGTCAAAGAAGGAACTGATACCATGAATCCTCGAGCCTGCTGTGTCAAAGCTGTCACTGAAAGGCTGAGGTCTCACTGTCATAGGATGCATCAAACTCCCGCTCTGCCTGCTGCGGGTCCGGAAAGGAGCCCAAGATCTCTCCCATGTCCTTGAACAGTCGAACTCCTCTTCGTTTTCGTGGACCCTCGCGTTTCTCTTCGATTTCTAATCGTCAGAATTATAATACATAATGGCATACGCCGTCGATGAAAAACGTGACCAATTGCGTCAAGGCATCTGTACTCAGCATAGCACTCCACACGTCCATAGGCATAGTGGATACGGTGTCACCGAGCAGTACCGCCAGCGCCACCGAGACTCACGACGCAGGGACAACAATCACTCCCCGGACCTTTTCACGTTCAGTTTGTGAGGCTCTGCGAAAGTGAAATCAACGCACGACACACCATTCGGTACCCCAAATGTGTTACGTGCGTCCGATGTATATGGCAGATCCCGACGATAGACCGGTGACGTGGGTATAATCGAAAATTAAAATGATCTAACGAGTCCCCACGGACTGAGTCAAATCGAACGCTTTGCTACGGATTAAAAATCAGTACGGGCGTCATAAGCGATTGACCGGCTGACGTCTGCATCATCAGAAATTGAAACGATCTAACGTGTTGCTACGGACTGAGTCAATCCAACGATTTTACACACATTACAAATCAGTGCGAACGTTATAACGATTGCAAACCTCATGGCTTATATTGTTGCAGCTAATGTTTTTCAATTATCTCTAGGGTAAAAGCAGCTGACCTGTACTGTAGTAATTATTATCTGCAAACATGAATAACGTGCATTTAAGTGCAACGTTCAAATTTCAGAAGCTCAGCTTTCGCGTTGACCACGCACTATGCCTCAACCCAAAAGACTGGCAGACCCAAAAGAACACGAAGCCTTTCTCAGCTCCTGCAAAAGATCAGACCAACTGTGCCCGGGTTTCAATCTCGCCCAACTTGCTAAAGAAATATACGCCACTCAGCAAATTATCGATTACTATCTCCAGCCCAGGAAGCGATTGCGCAGGTCTAAACGCATCGCGCAACGAAACACTACCCTTCATGCCAAAGAGGAAGCTGTCTCCTCTTCCGTGGCAGAAACCGATAAGTGAACTCTTCCCTCAATTTTCGTGCGTCTGCTATACTTGCTTGCAACTTCGATTCTCACACTGTCTCCAACCTGTCTCTTCTTCTCGCTTTCTTCTTCCTGAGGGCACTCCCTCCTTCTTCATTCGTCCTCGCCGGTCTTCTCGACGACGCAGCTCAACATCAGAGTGGTGGCTTGCGCAACAGACTCCTGCCGCATGTCTCGAATTAGAAAACTAGGCGTCTTAAAGGCGGCGCAATACGCGGACATCCATAAACATATTAGCGAAGGTAGTTCCTCGTCGACCTCACGAAACTATGCCAAGAGCATTCCTGCCAACATATATGGGGGCGGTCGTGTGGCATGGTCGGAGTTTTCTATTGTGGAACCCGATCCTGCTTCACCTTCTATCGATAAAGAAACTGCCCGCCAGTCCATTTCTTCTCTACACCAGTTCCTACAATAATTACGTCCGCTGGCACGTCGTATTGACTCTGGTTGGTTGCTATTATGTCCACCTGACTATGCCGAATTTGTCGTGCAGGCCATACATTTGGTGCAAGGATGTTGTGGACGCGATAAAGTCATGTGCGTTCTTCCTTTGGTTTCCTTGTTCCCTACGCACGCCCTTTCCTTCCTTCCTTTACATATGTATGTTGGCCCTCCACTTCTCATCGACACACAGTGACGTTTATTTTACAGGTACCAGCTTCGATCGCACAACGTCGGCAACATTTCCGATCCTTTCGTCACCGAAATTATCCGCAAGTGTCCAGTTTGTGTCATCAACAAGCGGCCCAAGACCATCAAATCGGTCACCGCCATACGTGCTTCTCAGCTTAAGCGAGAAGAAAGTTGGGACTACACCGATTCCAACGAGGGCTCCGACTCTACTCTGCACGTCGTTGAGAGCCCAGGAGGATGACAACGAGCGCACAATGTTAACACCGAAAAGGTGCGGGGCTCCCTTATGTGCATAGCGAGATATGTGCATTTCATGTTTGTTCTTACTCGTCATCATTTAATTTGTGCTTGCAGCTGTACGTTGTGGCTGCCTCCATGATGGAAGCATGGGATGAGTACGGCGCCCCTACAATTGTCCGTTGTGACAATGGTCCTGCCTTCGCTGCTCACTTGCTTAAGGTCCGTTAACATTCTACCTTTTCTCACGTTCGCATATCTTGCGCTTTGTGTATCGTTCCAATTTGCAGGCCTCCTGCCGTCATGGGACTACTTACCGCAATTTTCACGATGCCGTTCCGCGTGTTTATTCTTTCCCTTATTTGTCACCACTGCCATGGCACCCGGAAAACGACGACGAGTGTTTCTTCCTATCCAGTGCCATGGAGGCTGGTTGGGATGAACACACAATTCTATCCCTGCTCCATGATCCTTTATTCCTTGTGGACACGGGTTAGTATCTTTTATAACCACGGCCCCTTCCCCCGAAGCTTGCTTTTCTATGCCACTCTATATTCTCTATCTTTGTATTCACTTTGTGTGCTGTGGGTCGGTCTTTCACAAGATCATCGCAGCCGTCTACAAAGTGAACATCCAGTTCATCCCCCCTCGTGATCCTGCTGCCAACGGTCGCGTTGAGCGAGCACATGCCCCTCACCATGCTCGGGTCCGATCTCTCTTGACCCAGTTCCCAAGTCTCCACCCGTTCGAGGCGTGCAAGATGAGCATCGCAATCGCCAACAAGCAGTTGTATGTTCCTACCGGAATTTCTCCCTTCGAATTCCGGTATGGGCGAGCTCCGGCATCCTGCTTGGCCACTCAGCTTGGGGAGACGCCATTGCTTCTGCTGACGCTTTACCCCCAACCATCATAAACATCGAGGACCGTGTCGCTCTAGCCCATGCTGTTCGTCAAGAGGCTCAAGCTCATCAAGCCAAATACCAGGATCGTTATGATGGGAAGCAAGTTGGTAAGTCGACTACTTTGCAGGTTGGCGATGCCGTCTTGCTCCGGCGTACTGGTCCAGACCGTAGCTCAATCACCACCTCAAAGCTCCTCGGCTTTGCGAACACCGGCCCCTACATTTTGACGGAATTTGTGGGGAAGACCGCAGCCCGCCTTCGTGATGTCTTGTGGGGCAACTCCCTTCCAGATACCGTGAAGGTTGAGCGCTTATCCCTATTCCGTCCGCCGTCGTGATACCACGCCTGTGCCCCAGTTCGAGGAGATTCTTCAATCTCAAGACAAGCCTAAGCTGGATGCTGCATACAGTGCCCAGGAGCGTCGCTTACAAGAACTTAAAGCTGACCTTGCTTTACGTCCAGATGCTCCAGTGTGCACCTCTTGCAAGAAAAAGGTGGACCGCCTGCATGCCAAGAAATGTTGCAAGCCTTGCTACACAAGGTTGGCCAATGCCCGCGCTAAGGTGCGCACTCCTCACCTCACTGCTCAATTCCTTGGGACTACCGACCGTGCGCGCTTTAGACTTTAATTCGTGTGTGCTACGGTTCGCGCTCTAGACTCCGTATGTATGCACCTTCCATCCACTGACTAGTTGACTTTCTTATCTTGCTTGGGTTTCACAGGCTGCTAAGCGCACTGCAGAAGATCCAGCTCCTCGTCCTCGTGGACGCCCGCGCAAGGCCACATGATACTGTTCTTGTTTCCAATACTTTGTCTATTCTGTTTTCAATACTTGGCAATGCAACAATAGCTTAGGATTACTTTCAGTATGTTGCAGTTTGCAGTGCCTGGCTTCAGATCAAACTTGATCTGATTACCACTAATAAATAATACTTGTCCCACATGACTGCACAATGATCATTTGCCATAGTATATGTTATATGTATGTATTTTATCATTGTCCCTAGGACAGATGAAGGAATATCTCATCTACCCTAAATGAGCTTTTACCCTACAACATATATATATATATATACACTTCGAAGTATATATTTATATTTATTTATTTATATATGTCAAACCCCCAAAATGAGCCAGGGAATGAATGATCCACCCACATTTGCGTCACGATTTCCGCAAGCTCGAATTGTCCACTGCGGGGCTCGAACCCGGGACCTCGGGCTTGGGCGCCCAAAAAATATAACGGACGCAAGCTAACCACTGCGGCAAAAGGGCCCACATTGGGACATGTCCCAATATGTGTCGGGCACATATTGGGACACTTTGACACATATTGGGACATGCATGTCCCAATATGTGTCCCCACTCTCTCAATATGTGTCCCCACCTCTCCCAATATATGTCCCCACTCTCCTAATATGTGCCTAAATCGTTCCACACCATGACTCCCCCCCCTCCACCTTTCCCATAGCCCTAGCCCTATTCTCTCATGAAAATCCTCTATTTTTATTTAGGGATCGGTTACATCGGGGCCGAAATTTCATTTTAATCCACATCGGGGGCCGACATCTCATTTTAATCCACATCGGGGCGCATAATTTCATTTTAATCCACATCGGGACCGACATTTGATTTAATCCACATCGGGGGCGTATATCTCATTTTAATCATCTTGATTTTTAATCTCACATCGGGCCGACAAGTTTGCTTTCACATCGGTGTAGACATCTCATTTAAATCCACATCGGGGGTTGACGACATTTCATAGCATGCGTAGACAAAATACACACGCAACGATATAATGTAAACGAAACATAACTACGCAAATCCAACCGGTAGATATGTAACTCGTATTACAATGAGCATATCTACTGGTTGGATTTGCGAAATGATGTTTTTTGGTGCCGCAAACGATAAAAGACTGTCTTGTTTGGCGAAATAAAACAGTTTCTCACTGTTGGACGCTCAAAAAAAGATTATTTCGCAAATCCAATCGGTAGATATTTTCATCGCAATATGATTTACATATCTACCGGTTGGATTTGCATCGTTATGTTTCGTTTACATTATATCCTTACGTTGAATGTAATGCATACCCCCCATGTGGATTAAAATGAGATGTCTACACCCGATGTGGATTAAAATGAAGTGTCTGCCCCCGATGTGGACTAAAATGAAGTGTCTGCCCCCGATGTGGATTAAAATGAGATGTCTGTAAACTTAACCTTTTTATTTATATGCTAATGTTTCTACTTCATAGCCCCCCTTCCCCGCCCTGAATTGTTTACTGTAACTGTTTTTTCCGTTACATATATTTTAATGCCTGTGAAAGCTTACGTCTATTGGGGTAGCTGTGGCAGAGGGCAGAGTATCCATACAACGACGAGCTGTCCCGGCGAAGTGATACAAAGATTTGACCAAATGACGGAAGGGTCGGCATCATCATGCTGTAACCCAATTCTTCCCAAAAATATCGCATACAAGTATGGTCGGCTCGAAGTGCGCGTCACAAACTATGAAATACTCTACATAGGCACACTAATTCATCCACCATGCACCCGGTTAAATTCTGTTTATCATTTCGTTGACAAGTGGTATGCTAGCCACCTGCCACAGAAAAACATTTCTCTGGGCACCAACGATGAAGATCGAAGGGTTCAGAGAACACTTCAGGATATTCTTACATATCCCACGGAGCTCTGTGGAGAGTAAGGACCCCTGCATATCACCGAGCCACCTTGAGCCGCTGTGCCACCGTGCATGCTTTTGCATGCGCGTGTGAATACCTTAGAACATTTTGTTGCTTTGCCAAGACGGGCTGCACAGTAACCTTAACGAGTTATGCACATAGGGTACGCCATGCGCCTATTCAATTGTTTATGAACGAAGGACACCACGTCGATCGCAAGAATTGGCATCATGAAGACATGCCTTGGAAACTTCGAAGAAAAGATTCCAAGCTAGGCGGTTGTCCGTAGGATGTAGGGTACACCACACGATTCGCGGCCATTTCCCTCCCCTCCTCTAATGTAAAGCGTCAGCCAAGGCTCCTACAGGAATGAGTAGTCTCCAAGGTATCTTCTCATGCTTGTCCATCACATACGTATGGCAGCTGTCAAGACTCCTCCTCATCGTTCTCTAGCTCTTCCTCCCATTGTTCCTCACCATCATCTGAATGCCAGCAGCACTGCCCTTCAGCCTCCGCACGTGTGAAGCAAGGCCCCCAAAATGTGCCCCAAAGTTGAAGCACATCTTAGCCTTGCAGGGGTCAGTCAGGAAGTGCAGCAACTTGACGAGACTGAGATATCTGTACTAGCTTCATGTCTATCATGTTCACACATACACCCCTTTCTAATTTGCTTTCTGTACCTGCCAGGACCGAGTCCTCCATCACCTCGTCGTCTTTGCTGAGCCCCCCTTGTTCATCCCGCCCTCCCTCAAGACCCTGCCCAGCACTCGGTCCTGCAGCCGGCTCTTCACCACAGGTGTGCGCATCTGCTGCAGCAAGGTCGTCTGCTTCCTCATCCGCCCACCCATCCCCATCTCCATCCTCGTACATGCCACCATCCTCTCCTCCTTGCCACTCTTCATACCCCGCCGCACCGCCAGTACCTTCCTCCACGAGCTCCTCGTGTTCCTCCACCCATTCTGCTATTTCCTCCTCCACGGTAGGGTCGTCCACTTCGTCATCGCCATACAGCGCCTCTGAAGCTGCAGCATCCACCCCCAGCGCATCCGCGGGCACCTCCTCATCTTCCTGGACACCCTCTTGCTCTTGAGCCGCAGAATCTGGCGCGTATGGTGCATTTTGGTGGTCATCGCGCGCCTCTTCGCAATCTGCTGGCAGTGTGTCCCACCTGGACCACCACCACCACCACCACATCTTTTGCTCACTAACTGGTTTTTCAAAAGGAGAATATCCGTAGTGTGCGACCCATCCCACTGCGCTATGACTGCTACTCGAGCTAGGCTGAAATCCGTCACAAGTGTTTCCACTGGTATATCGTATGACTGCTACCCCAGCGAGGGTGTCCATCACATCACCAGCCATCGCATGCCGCACTTCTCCCTGCAAGCCTGGGTCTCCACTGCTCCTAAGCAGGCACCCGTCACCCCGCAGTACAACCTGAACCAGCGGACATACACTATACCCAGCGCTAGCCGCTTCACCCCCACTGACACTAGCCAGGCAAAGAATACCTCACATGCTGCGGCCCCCCTTTTCTGTGCCTCTTGAACCCCGCCTGGGCATACGGGGTTTCACACACGGCGGCAGCCTGCTGCTCTGCGGGAGCCTCTGTTATGAATATGGCACATGTGGACCTCCACGGCCACCGTGTAGCTGTAATTCATATCAGACCGCCTCCGCAGAACACCATGTGCACAGCTGGTGGCGGTCAAACGCACCGCTGCTTTCGGGGACGCCGATTCTGCTTCGGCTCACCATCTGCTGCCTCCTCCCCATTCTCGCGCAGGGAATCTTCTCGTTTATCACCTGGCACAGTCTCAGAAAACCTGCGCCCTTGTGGTCGCTCTACGTCTTTCTCACGACGCCGATCTGACTTATTGCTTCGTCTCTCGCTCCTGAGGTCGCCCATCCCGCCCTCTCTCATCAACGCTGTTCATGGCAACACATGTCACGCCCCCCCAAACCATCCCGCCTCTCTTAATCAACGCTGTTCATGGCAACACATGTCACGCCCAAAACCATCCCACCCTCTCTCATCAACGCTGTTCATGGCAACACATGTCACGCCCCCCCAAACCATCCCGCGGTGGCGTTCCAGTACTTTCAACAGGTGTCTGAGGGCCTACACGTGGTGTTCCTCGCTCCATTCCGTCATTCACCAGCGGAGGGGCTACATGTGGTGTTCCTCGCTCCATTCCAGTCGTGATCGAGCATCGCGGGGAACTGCATACAGCGTGGCACCTGTCATAGCTGTGGTCATAGTCGTAGTCATAGTCGTAGTCGTGGTCATAGTCACGATCACGGCCACGGCCACGATAACGTGACGACCTGGCAAGCCAAAACCTCTTAGGCCTGCCAAGTTCATCTAACTCAACGACGTGGCGCATTCCGCTAGGCTGCAACGACGTGGCACAGCTTCCATGGCTGCAACGACGCGGCGCGTTCCGCTAGGCTGCAGCGACGTGGCACAGCTTCCATGGCTGCAACGACGCTGCGCGTTCCGCTAGGCTGCAACGACGTGGCCATTCAAGGCGATGCCCTCCCCTGCCAAGTGCAAGAAGAGCGCATGGGCGCACGTCTGTGCTGCAACAGTGAGGGTGGGCGCGAATGCTTCTAGGATGACATCACCCAAGGACACAAGCTTGGCAGCGTTGAAGAAAGCCGGCTCAGGCAGGAGGCACAGGGAGAGCAGAGCAGGCGCGGCGCCAGCTCCCAATATTTGCTGGGCGCGCAGGTGGGGCAAGCGCTCTGAGGTGCACCTGTAGTCATCCATATCTGCGTGCTCCTCACCGTGCTCCTCACCATGCTCCTCCGGGCGACTTCGCCAACGGTACTTGGATGATGGATCAGAACGTGAGCGCCAGGCCTTCCGCTCATGTTCCTCAGGCTCCTCAACTTCGTGCTCGGGCTCGGGAGTGAGTCCCCGCTGCAGCTGCGCGGCCTCTTGACTGGGGCTGCAGCTCCTGGCCGTGTGCGCCGGCGCGGGCAGTCCTCCCATGTAGAATCGGCCCCATGCCAGGTCACTAACACCCGCCTCTGAAAGCGCCGTCGCCGCCACCGCCGCCGCCACCGAATGCACACGCTCCTGCACTACCGGGATTGCCACCTGAGTGATGCTCTCCGTCAAGGGGGCCTGGGTTGATGAGAGGTAGGCCCCACCGACCGCAGACGGCACTACAAAGCCCTCCACGCCTTCTGTCGCAGAGTACTTCGCCATGCACTCCTGCTCAAACAACCAATGCAAGAAGTCAGCTACCATGACCAGGAAGGTAACGCCAAGGCACACGGCCAAGGGAGCCCTCGCGGACAGCAGGCGGCGCAGCTGGAGACACAAGGCCAAGGGAGCCCTCGCGGACAGCAGGCGGCGCAGCTGGAGACACAAGGCCAAGGGAGCCCCCATCAACCTCGCGCCGCGACATCGCACCAAGCATTCCTCCAATCAGCGTCCCTATCTACTATGAATATAGGAAGGGTGCCTCGGCGTGTGCATGGGTCTGATTGACACAGAGAGCAGGGGCTGTGTGGCATGCGATCGACGCTGAGGGCAGGGGCTGTGTGGCATGCTGTCAACGCTGAGGGCAGGGGCTGTGCGGCATGCGATCGGCGCTGAGGGCAGGGGCTGTGTGGCATGCGATCGACGCTGAGGGCAGGGGCTGTGTGGCATGCGATCGACGCTGAGGGCGGGGCTGTGTGGCATGCGATCGACTGAGAGGAGGCATGCTGTCAACGCTGAGGGCAGGGGCTGTGCGGCATGCGGTCAACGCTGAGGGCAGGGGCTGTGTGCATGCTGTCGACGCTGAGGGCAGGGGCTGTGTGGTAGCTGCCGTCGACGCTGAGAACAGGGGCTGTGTGGCATGCGATCGACGCTGAGGGCAGGGGCTGTGTGGCATGCGGTCGACGCTGAGGGCAGGGGCTGTGCGGCATGCGGTCAACGCTGAGGGAAGGGGCTGTGTGGCATGCGATGCACACTACCCGGATAACTAGCAAAAGATGACGGTGCAGGAATAACTGCAGCTTGGTAGCGGCAAGAATCTGTGAGTGCTGGATCACGCCTACACCTCAAACATTCCTGGAGGGAGCTCCCGGGTATCGAGCGTGAAACTCTTCTCGTCGCCCGCCGCCTTCTCGCATATTTCACGTGCCCATTGTATGCCATCCTGCCAAGCGCCGCCTTGGCCTTTCACGCACTTCACCCTCAAGCCCAAAAGCTGTGCATCTATTGGTGTCATTACCCATGACATCTGGTGCCAGTGGGGCGTGGACACAGCCCTGCCACCCGGATTTGGCGGTTGCCGCAACATGAAGGATGCAGAGGTGTACATTTTAACACACGAAGATATCTTGCTCAACTGGATTGACACAGGTACTTGTCACTTGATTTTGAGCCGTTTCGACCCCACGTACTTTTTTCAAATCTGAACCCCAGTGGGAGGAAGCGCTGCCACAGTAAGTTGCGGGAGAGGGGTACCGGGGCATCTTGTGGTGTGTCGAGCATTGCGCCATACGTTGTAACTTCCCCAATTTCCATTGCAGCCTGCAAGCGGTGAATCCTTAGCGCAAATGCAGCTGCATGCAAAGGTCCAGCGCCCGAGGTCGCCTCAGGCACAGCCCCCCACCCCCCATCAAGCGCCAAGCAGCCTAAATCCGAGATCGCCATAACCACACCACCTCTGCCACTACATCAAACACCAGGCAGCCCACGCCGGGGATAATCTCACGCCGTATACCCAGCAATGCACAGAGGGCATTGTGACATTGGTGGGGGAAAGCTGGGGACGCCGGTGATGGAACCTGATATGCGCTTAAATGCTCTGGGCCTGCAAGGACGTGCGATACAGGAACACTACGGCACTGCACCCACTTGCGTCTCTGTAGAACCTTGGACAGTTGCTCCAGCCGCTTGGCAGCTGCTGCAGCTTGCGCCTCCTATTCAATCATCCACCGCACCATCAATGCACCATCATACGCCGCGCAACTGCACTCACGGCAAACAAAGCACGTCGCAGCTAGTGATGATGACAAATCAACAAATGGGTCAAAGTAAAGCCAACGCGTCTAGTCAGGGAACACAGCCGCACGGTGAGGCGGGATAAGTGCACGAGCGTCAATCAAGGAACACAGCCGCGCGGTGAGGCGGGATAAGTGCACGAGCGTCAATCAGGGAACACAGCCGCGTAGGCGGGATGGGTGCACCAGCCAAACAGGGGAACACAGCCGCGCGGTGAGTGGGCGGATAAAGTGCACGAAAGGCCAATCAAGGAACACAGCCGCGCAGTGAGGCGGGATAAGCACGAGCCGGCCAATCAGGGAACACAGCCGCGCGTGGCAGGTGAAAGTGCACGAGCGGCCAATTCGGGAACACAGCCGCGGTGAGGCGGGATAAGTGCACGAGCGTCAATCAAGAAACACAGCCGCGCGGTGAGGCGGGATGCACGCAGCGCCAATCAGGGGAACACAGCCGCGGTGAGGCAGGATAAGTGCACTAGCCAATCAGGGAACACAGCCGCGCGGTGAGGCGGGATAAGTGCACGAGCGTCAATCAAGAAACACAGCCGCGCGGTGAGGCGGGATAAGTGCACGAGCGTCAATCAGGGAACACAGCCGCGCGGCGAGGCGGGATAAGTGCATGAGCGTCAATCAGGGAACACACCCGCGTACGCACGTGCGATAGACCCTACCTTTGCGGCGGCAGCAGGACCGCCCTTAACATGCAAGCGCAAGTCAGAAAGGGGAGAGGTGGGGCAAACGAGACCACCAGGCGCCTCAGGCTGCTCACCCTGCTTGCTGCAGATGCGGCCAGGGCTGCTGCTCGTGCCTCCATGTGCATGTGCCCCGGAGGAGGCATTCCCAGGATCGAAGGGTCGTCGCCCCCTCCCTTGCCTCCCTTGCCCCCCTTGCCGCCCCTGCCCATGCCACCCTTGCCCCCTGGGGCACCCATTTGATCATCCCCTAAGGGAGGCCCACCGTGATGGTCGGCCATATCCATTCCGCCCATGCCTTTGCCCATGCCTTTGCCCATACCTTTTCCCGAGACCTCTCCGTGATCGCCGCCATGTCCAAACCCTCCCTCACCACCCTCCATGCCCATCCAGTCCATGTACCCTTCGTGCATGCCTCCGGCTCCTCCCGGCGCCCCATAACCCCCCTCCCCTTCCCACCATCCACGGCCGTATCCACCACTACCACCAGGATATCCTGTGCCGCCAGGGTACCCTCCACCGCCTCCTGGGTATCCAGGACCCCCTTTGCCATATGGCTCGGCCCCTTTGCCATAAGATGGGTAAGCCCCTTTTCCCTTCGACCCTTTCCCCTTGCCTTTGGAACCCTTGCCATCCACCCATCCCTTACCACCCTTCCCTCCTTTGCCATCCATGGCCCCCTTCCCATTCATGCCTCCCTTCCCATCCGGCATCTCCTGCACAACCACCGCCCCACCCCACCACAACTACCTCACTACGCCGTGCCACCACAAGCTCACTCACGAGGGGTGAATTGTGCCACCAATAGCAGTGCTGAAAAGCAACTGTGCGGGTCGTAGACAGTTTGGAAGCAGCGGTGTAATTCGC
Source organism: Cymbomonas tetramitiformis (assembly GCA_001247695.2). Classification (NCBI taxonomy): domain Eukaryota; kingdom Viridiplantae; phylum Chlorophyta; class Pyramimonadophyceae; order Pyramimonadales; family Pyramimonadaceae; genus Cymbomonas; species Cymbomonas tetramitiformis. Next base: position 91,979 of record LGRX02001281.1, read on the forward strand.
GGTGCGGTTTGTAGCTGTGAGGCGTGTTCTTCGCAGGCGGTCGCTGCGCTTTAAAGTGCGCTCCTCGTGAACGATGCTTTGGCAGCTGTGTGGCGCGTGCTTGGCACGCAGCAGTTGCGGGCTGCAGGCGGCCGAGAAACTACACCTGGCCATCTTCCATGCCGCCACCCTTGCCCCCTTTTCCACCCTTGTAGCCACCCTTCATTCCCTTCCCGTCTCCTTTGCTTCCCTTCGAGGCACCGCGGCCTTTCCCGCCTGACAGGCCCTCGCCAGCCCACCGGTCACACCAGCGGCAAGTGTGAGCGGCCTATCAACCCGCAAGGCGATCACTCCATCAGAACACACATCTCAAATTTCAACGGTCACCCATGGGAACCAGATCTCAAATATAAACGGCTGCAGCTCGACCATCCCACGAGAAGGTACATCTCAAACATCAACGGCTACAGCTTCATCACCCCACGAGAACGCAGATCTCAAACGTCAACGGCTACAGCTATTTCACAGTTGAATACACGTTTGCACATGTCCACACAGATCGTCACGGTGGCACTCTCAGAGAGACTGGCGGGCACAAGGGACAAAGAAGCGAGCGGGAGACGAAGAGAAGCCGCAAGGGGGATGAGGGGCAGATGTGTGAGCAGAATGGAAAAAAGCCAGGAGGGAGGTGTAAATAGGGGCAAAGGGCT
>LGRX02001282.1:0-46819 GCA_001247695.2 Cymbomonas tetramitiformis
ATTAATTTTTCAATTCCATTTGGTAATGTTGTAATTACTACATCAGGATCTCCCGCAGCGTTGGTACAAGCAATATTAGTTTCATTAGCACGACCTTGACAATGCAAACTCAGACTTTTCATATTTATTAAAGAGTTCACAGGTAAGTTTAACGTTATCACACCATATGGAGATACTTTCGTCAAATTTGTTGTTTCTAATCTAAAATAGTTGGTAGAATAACCGTTCATTTTTTGAAGACCAAATGCAAGGCTATAAGGTAAAGACATTTTATATAATATATATTATAAAAAATTGTTCATTGAGAATACTCTTTTAATTTCAGGGAAATTGCAAAATTAATAGATTGTTCGGTACCATTTTTTGACAAGGCTGTTGGAATTAATCTTGATTTATTATCGGTTATTGAAATTCGTAATTGACAAAATTGTGAGGCTTGTACATCTATACCAAAGTTTTCATCAAAATCTAATTTAGTAGAAATATCAGAAGGTAATAATACTTTTCCTAAAATGTCGCTACTAATTATTAAATTTTGATTTATTTGGTTTGAAAGATTTGTACTTTGTAAATTATTAGTTGGTAATGTAGTGATTCTTAAATAAATAGCATCATTTGTTTGTAAATTACCCGGAAATTTAGATATAAATATTACATCAGGTGTTTCAATATCAAATAAATCATTTACTTGAGAAATGTTTGTTAATCCCGCAACAGATTTATTTGTTAGTCCGCCTAAAACTTGATCAACATCATTGTATTTCCCAGGAGAATTATAGATATCATTTAATGCATCATCTAATGGACTGCCCGGAACGGCTTGAAAATCTCCAGTTATTGAAAATGCAACAAATTTAATATTGGGTGCAGCCTTGCTTAAGGTAATTGTAAAATGTCCTGAAATAGCATCAAATGTTACGTTTACCCTATCGGCGGGTCTAGCAAAATTAAAATTTGTTACAAGAACGTCTAAAATAATGGTTTCTAAAATGGTTTTTAAATCATCTAAATCTGTATAATTTCCATCAGGTATTCTACATTCATACAATTTATCTGTGCTTGTTTTCGCTATATAAAAAATACCATTATATTCATTAATTGTGTACCAAGTTTTCGCAGCGGTAAAAGAGTTTAGAATGATTTTTAATCTATTTGTATTTCTATAATTTGTTAATTGTGTTGGGACATTTATATTGATTATTCTTGAATCACCGGAAGTTGATAAATCTTCGCTAGATAAATAAAGGGTTCGTTCAGATATTGGATTCATTAGTATCTCTATTTAATATATGAATATAATTTTTATTTTTATCAATTTCTTTTTGTGTGTCTCTATGTAATGGTAACGGAATATCATCAACATTTCCTTCATACATTCTTTCATAAAATTGTGGTCGTGCTATAAAATCATCAATAATCAATTCTAAATAAAATGTACATAAATTAGGGTATAATATTTTTGCATTTTGTATCAATTGTTCACGTTCCATAATTTATCAAAATATTATTTTTGCTGTTTTTAATTGTATTTTCATTAATATTTGAATATTTATTTGATAATGATTTATCAACATTTCTACTAAAATTTGTCATTCTTTGTGGACCTTTGTTAGAAATATAATCTGCTAACATTCTTGCTTCTAATGGAGCATCATCGTGTAAATAATTTGCATCAATATCACGTGTTCCTAGCATACCAAATATGCCTAATGGATTTGAATATTCTGAAATTTTATTAACAAATTCTTCGGGTGTAGCATTGTCTCTATACATATCAATAGAATCATTCAAAGCACTTCCAAAAGAGTATATATTGAGCCCCGTCCCTATAGTGTTTAATGTTGATTTTACTAAATTGACTTTACTTACTTTGTTGTTTTTTGGTAATTGAAAAAATTGTTTCAAATTATGTGGAGATGTTATATATTGATAAGGTTGTCTTAAAAAATCGTAAGGATTTTTATTTTCAAAATAATGAAACAACTTTCTATTTGAATTTGATGGTATTTTCAAGGCTCCCGCAGTGGCCCAATCAGTTACAATTCTATGAATGTTTTGAGGTGCATTTCCGACAATTTTCGGAGTGTGTAAATGAGATAGGAAAGGATTAAATGTCGTTGATTTTACATTGAAGTTTTCCCCAACGTGTATTGCTTTGGCTCCTCCTAATGAGGTTCCTAATAATTCTATTTGATGGTTAGGGTATTTTTCCAAAGTTCTTAAGTAAACATTTTCGGCGCGTTTAAAAGAGTTTCTTTGTGAATGATTTCCTTTAATTACCGAAAGAATATCTGCCTTGTCTTCGTCTAAGAATTGTGGGTTAGAACTTGCCCCGTGGTATGCTATTTTTACCTTATTATTTCCATTATTAAAAACGGCTGCATCGTAATTTGACAAATGTGGATCTAATTTAAATTTATTATTCAATATTTCTTTGTTTAATTGTTGTTGAGCCATAGTGATTGTTGTGTGTTCATACCCACCGGGATAATTTAAGTCCGGCTGAAAATTTCTTGACCCCAAATAAGAGGAAATTCCAACAAGATATGCCTTATCTCTTAATTCATTTGTAAATGTTTGATTGATTTGTGATGGTTGAAGTTCGGCTAATTGTTGAAATAAATTGTTTAATTGAAGTTTGTATTCTTGTACTTGTTTGTTCATAGATTCATTTGTGGTATCATTATAAAACTCTTTTTCATTTTGGAAAGTCTTTCTTTTAAAGGAGTATTCTTTTACTTTGGACTTGGAAAATATGTTATATTTATCAATACAAAAGTCATTTTGGGAATAAAGCTTGGAACATATATGCCTTTTCATATATACTATATAAATTATGCAAAAAAGTCTTTTTGGACATCATAAAGAGTTTTCCAAAAAAAACGCAAATTTTTTTCGGGCAGTTTTATACAATAGACAACATATATTTCTATCATATATCCATAGCCACAACTATATATATGCATATGTAATTATAAAGAGTTTTTGACAAATCTATATATATTTCTAAAAATATTCAATTGTATGTATTGGCAAGTAATATGATTCAAATTCAAAAATAAACTTAAAAGTGCACAAAACTTATTTCTTCTCGAGGCAAGCTTTGCAAAACCATAAACCTTCCGGAACTTCTTTCAATTCCGGTTCACAACAATAAATGTGATAGCCATTATCACAGTCATCGCACAATATCATTTTCTCATCATCGTTCGTGCATCCACAAACTTCACACTTGGTGTCGGCATCAACGGAAACGATACGGCAAAAGTTTCTTTGCCATTGCAGTACCAAAGGATACGAACATTGCTCCAACAATATTGTGTATTGTGTTTCACTTTCTTTATACCACTTTTCAAAAGTAGTAAGGTCTTCAGCGACAAGTTCTTGAAAGGACACGTCTTCAAACATATTCACAGCGATTATACGTTTTTCTTTAAGGTCGGATGTACTCGTGACTCGAAGAGGCAACAAACCCTCCTCTTGAAAGTTTCCACCAATAACATCGCCGACTTTAATCGGAAGTTGTGTTTGACGCTTAAGTAATTGCTCTACTTTTTTACGCTTGTGCATAGTTGCTTGGTTAGCCTCCCTTTTTCTCTTCAAGCTACTTGAATTGGTTTTTTGAAGGCTTGTTTTTGGGGGAGTGAGAGGCTGAGAGTCTGAAGCTTTGTTTAAAGACCTTAAACTCCGAGAAGGTGACGGATTGTTTAGGGTTGAGCACTTTTTACCCGTTCCACCCTTGGACGGGTCCTTTGCTCCTTCAGCTTGAAAGTTGTTTTCTACTTTTCGGATAAGTGCACGCATTATGTTCAAGGGATCAAAAGCGTCTTCCAATGTATTCTCGGTATTTGAAACACTGTCAAGAGTTTCGGAAATATTCCGTTCCACTTCGTTTGAAATAACTGGAGATGTCATAAGCTTTTTTATCTTGGGCAACATTCGAATAAACAAAGCAGTCGCTTGCAGCATAGTCAAAATAAAGACAACTTTTGACGCCAGCTCTTTTATATGCTTCACGACCCCTTTAGTCATAGCTACGAGTCCGATGAGTCAAAAGTCCACAAGTCTTCGAGGTGCAAATAACCTTGCTTTAAGGCCAAAAACACGACGTACCCCAATAAATAGTAAATAAAAGAAATAAGTAAGTGAACGAACACGTATACGACGTGAGCTTGAGTTTCGGTGTGAATATTGTTGAACAAGTATGAGGCCACAACAACGAAAGTAAGCCACACGTATAACTCAAAAGTGTTGTCGATAATGTTATCTAGGACGGTGTATACTTGTTTGAGGAAACGGTGTTGCCGCACGTTCATACACACACACTATTTTAACTCGCTTGAGCACCAGTCGTGCTCTTTAGTACTACCGTAATAAGGCACCGCAAGCTTGTTAGTCACAAGTTGGTCTTGGAGACGATACGTGTCGTCGACTATTACGTCACACAAAATACGGAAGTATTTGTCACGGCGCGTATTGCGCAAAGATATTGTTTTAGCTTCTTGTAAGAAACTCTCTACAAGAAGTTTCGCCTCTTTTGCAAGTCTTTTTTCTTGGGCACACGTGCCTCGAAGCTCCGGAGTATCTATTCCAAATAGGCGGATGCTAACCCTTTCCCCAATTAAAGAAGGGACATCCGGGATGGTGAACGTACAAGTATCGCCATCATAACATTGGATAAATTGGACGTCGTCAAAATCCTCGTATATGCGTTTTGTTGAGTATGCAGGACTAGCTAGAAGTGTAAAGACGGCGAAGAGTAGCATCGCATCGGTGGGCACGGGTGATTTGAAAACTTCCGTGTGTCTCAGAGTCAAGGTTGCAACAAACAGAAAAATTCACTCGATCTTAACCGTAAATCGTTTTTGCCATCTGACGGTTTTAACTTTATTACAGTTTCTGTGTTAGGTAGGACTCCCTAAAATTCACTTGTCATAGCCCAAATATCACTTGTCATCTTCTCGGGTGGTATGAGAACCCCTAATAATCACTTGTCATAGCACAAATATCACTTGTCAAAGACTTGATTAAGCAAAATTCACTTGTCATAGCACAATTTTCACTTGTACAATATGAATACTCTTGGGATGGACTTTGATGAACAGGATGCAATTGCCACTTCAGGTGTAGAGCAAGCCAAAAGAAATAAGGAAGCGCACGAAGCACGAGTTAGTAAATGGCACGAGCGAGTGCCAGGTGGTGTTACTGGAAAAGAGTACAAGTTTAATCCGCAAGCGATAGACGCTCAGCTTAGTTCTCTCTTGAAGGATAAAGAGATACGTACGGGAGACTTCTGATTAACTATTGAGAAAAGGGTCAAACGTCGCTCAGTTGTCGTAACGACTGACTGGTTTCAGGCTGTACGTGCTACAGACGAAGCAAAACAACCGCAATTTTCACACGAAGAACAAGTCGCCTATGAAGTATTTCGTTTGGCTGGCATGAAGGACCCAACCGTATTGATTAACGCTCGTAAGAATTTTGTTGAGTCACTCGCTTTTTTTGAGGGTGGAGTATTAAGAAGTGAAAAAAAGGAAAAGAAGATCGCAGCACGTGCTGCTTTTATAGCTGGCCTAAGCGCAAAGAAACGTGCAAAGTACTTGGCAATCTTGAACGAAGAAGACGACACTGACTCAGACAGTGGCTCCGATGAGAATGACAACAGAACTGGAGAAGTGGCAGCAGAAGAGGGAGCGCCTAACCTCCTTAAGCGCATCGCAGGAGCGGTCGCTGGCACCGCAAAAGATTTTGCCGAAGCAAACAAGGCCCCTAAGCTAGGCAAATAGGCAAGACTTAGACAGGAACAATATTGTTATTATTATGCTAGTTTAATATACTCACAACGAGTTCATGTTTGTTTTCGCATTCTAGTTCCCTTTTGTTTCTACTTCTTGAAAGGGGGATCAAGCTTGTGAACCCTATGGTGTTCTAACTTGTATTGAAAGTACCCTGCGCATCCCACGCATAAGCACATATCTTTGTTGTTGAAGTTAGCGATCTTAAAAGTCTTCATATAACCTTTGTTGTTGTTATGGTTGAAGATCGCACACTCCATACACACATGCCTACAACACTCCCAACACTTGTGTAATGCCGGTGTGGCATGAGGCCTTAAGTGTTCACAATACTCTTGGTGGAACCTTTCCAATGCTTCCTTATCTAGTTGTTCTTCATTTAATAGTTCTACTTTGGTTAAAGAGATAGTTTCTTCCTTTGTTTCCATTAGGTGGTGTGAATAAGTTTGGGTTTGGGTTTAGAGTTCATATAAGCTTTTTAAAAAATTTCGGGCAGTTTTGTTCAATAGAATACATATGTTTTTGGTCATATATTAATAGCTACAACTATATATATGTATATGTACATAGAAAGTCTTTTACATATCATAAAGAGTTTTTCGAAAATTGTTTTCTATAATAGAATACATATATTCATATATCATATATCATATATCCATAGCCACACCTATATATGTATATGTATATGTATATAAAAGTCTTTTCATCATTTAATAGTTTTTCTTCTAGAGTTCATATAGGCTTTCAATTATATATTTATAATATAATGAGTACTTATACAAAAGTCTTCTTGGAACTTGAAAGAGTTTTTCTTATATCTACCATAATAACTTGTCGGCATAGAATCCATTAGAACCTTTCACAAGTCTATCTTTATTATGTCTTAGCTTGTAAAGTCTTCTTCTTTTTTGTGCATACTCAATTCCTTTTGACTTGATATAAGAAGGATAGTCTAACATTCCACAAGCACCAATACTAGCTAGTTTCTTACCGGATTTCTTATCAAAGACATCTAATTTCTTGTTCTTATTTGTGGAAAGCTTTACAACAACATTTAATTTTTTTGCGTTTTTTTTCGTATGTTCACTTATTGTGTAATTACAAGTCATTTTATAATAACAATGAAAATATTAGAACTCTTTTGTGGAACAAAATCTTTTTCAAATGAAATTTTAACAAAAAACGCAAATTTTGAAAATTGTGAAGTAATAACATTAGACATTATGAAAAGGTATAATCCAACAATACAATGTGATATACTTGAATGGAATTACAAAGAAAAGTATTTTCCAAAAGAATTTGATATAGTTTGGGCTAGTCCACCTTGCACCGAATATTCCAAAGCTCATAGAAGAAAACCTAGGAATCTATATTTGGCCGACAACATAGTGAAAAGAACCATTGAAATCATAAATTATTTTAAACCGAAATATTGGTTCATAGAAAACCCAGCCGACGGTGGTCTATTACACCATAGAGACTTTATGATTCCATTATGTATGTATAAGCACACTTGTTGTTATTGTAGATATGGTTTTCCCTATAGAAAAATGACTAATATATGGACAAATATGAACGATTTGAATTTGAAAATATGTAATAAATTAACGCCTTGTGATAGTAAACAAAAGTACGGCAAGCATTTATATACAGCCCAACGTACACAATCATCAAAATCCAAAGACAATATAGGTGTGAATGATGCTTATGTAATACCACCAATATTATTGAAAGAATTGATAAAAGATTTACATTGTGGGGACAATAAATTCATTGAAATTCCTACGAAAAGCTGATGGATGATTTTGTTTCTTATGTAGATCGATAAACAAAAAGTCGTGTGGGTTTTGAATAGACTTTTTATATACATCATCAAATACTTCTTTTGATATTTCACCTGCACATTCTTCGGAAATACAATCAATTTCTTTCATATTTTTGTTACGAAATACCAACATATGTGTTAAATTTCCACGAATAGCTTTTAATAACCCTCCACTATTAGAAGTGTATGATTGTGTAGCAAACAATAAGGTTGTGCCTAATGCACCGTCGTTAAGTTTTCCTAAATGTCTATGTTTAATTACTAAGTTACTTAATTTGGATGAAGGTTTCATTAAATCTGTCCCTTGGACATCATCAAAGAATACAACAATTATAGGCTTTTTACCATTGTATTTGTGTTGTGGAGGTTCAAAATCAGAGTCCGAAAATTCAAGTAATAAATCAACCGGAATATCATATATATTGATATCTTTTCTTCTCAACAACGACATTAATTTCTTATATCTTTTCAATTTTTCGTGATATTCTTCATAGTCGGTGGCTTCCTCATTTAATATACTTTCAATCTTTTCGGGAACATCTTTTGTTGGCTCTAAAACATCATTATCATCATCTAATGGAAGTCCTTGAAAATAATGTTTATTGTTATGATACGTTGGTGAGACCAAAATCAATCTATCTAAAGCATTATTATTTTTCATTAATCTTAATAAATTAGATAAAGCTGTGGTTTTACCCACACCTCTTTTCGCCACGGCCAAAATAATTCCGTGTAATTGAATAAAATTTGGTTCGGTATTAATTGTAAATGCTGAATTTTTTGGAATTTGAATACCATACTTTTGATCATTTATTTTTTGAAAAGACATTTGTAAAAGCAAAAGTTTCCTTATAATAAAGATTAAAATTCTGGAAATAAAGATTTATATGTTTTATGGAATTGTTTGTCGTGATTTAAAACATCATTGTAAGTAGGAGGACAAATTTCATTTGACTTCTCCTTTTTGATTTTTGATTTTTTTGATTTTTTTATTATAACTTCAGGTTCACTATCACTAGATTCACTAGAATCACTTTCAACGACAATAACTTCCTTTTTCTTCTTTGGTTTCTTAAAAGACTCTTTTCTTTGATGAATTTCTTTTTCAATAGATTTATCAATAACTTCAGGTTTAATTGTTTGTTGAATTTTCTCTTGAGCTTCTTGTAATTCTTTTTTATTTTCCAATTCTTTTGCAAGCTTAATATCTTTTTTGGCCTCAGCATTTTTCTTTCTAGTTTCCATAGCCTTTTGTCTAGCGATTTTCAGTCTCTCTAAAGTAGCTTCGTCCGTAATTTTTTCACCTTTTTTGAATCCCATATTACAATATATAAGAAAATATTTTTCTAATAATTTTTAATCCTTTCTAAAAAAGATATATATTTTCTAAAAAGAGTTTTCAAATGCTATATCAAAATATTTTTTACTTATTTCAATTCCTATATAATTCCTATTCAATTTTTTTGACACAACTCCTGAAGTGCCAATACCACAACAAGGATCGATGACTAAATCATTTTCATTAGAATATGTTTTTATTATCCATTCAAATAGACTATATGGTTTTGCACAAGGATGTTTGCTTTTATAATTTCCATTAGAAAACTTTATAACACTTCGAGGAAATCTTTTTCCGTCCAAACATATAGTAGGCGTTCTATCCGTGTAATGAGTATATAATTCAGTTCTAGGTCCTTGACCTTGTCTAATATATGGTTTATTTCCTTCTATTTTTATTGGATTATAAGTTGGTAAACGTTTATAAAATACATATATCATTTCGTGTGATCTCAAAGGCATTTGATTGGCGTGGTAAAATCCTAAGGCCATAGTTTTTTCATAGACTAAATCGTATCTAAACCATTTTTTATTGCTTTCAATGATATTATGTCCATATTTTGTTGTTGTTGTAAATATATAGACACAATTCTTTTTACCTATTCTTTTTAATTGTGTCCATAATTGATCCAAATCAATAACATCTTTATCCCAAGAACAATTAGTCTGATTATATGGCAAATCACATATAAATAAATCTGCTGAATTACTTTTAATTGTTGGTAAAATTGTGAAACAATCGTTATTATATATTTCATACATATTTTTACTTTTATTTTTTTGTGAGTTTCAAAACAATTTAAAAAATAGGTTATACTTTATAATAATGGAAAATATCAGTGAAGCATTTCCAAAGTATACTAAAGTTACATCAAAGAATGGAAAAGTCTATTATAAAAAACCTCTAGACACAAATAGAAGAGATAAGAATAAATATTACGAAAATCATAAAGCAAAGTTACAAAAGCAAATGACTATACAAAGAATTGTAGAAAATAAAAATGTATCTATAATCACTTTGAAAAAACATAATATAGACAAAATTGAAATAATTAATATTTTTTCTAATAAAATAAAAGAGTCTCCTGAAAATTTTGACAAACTTCTTGAAATTCAAAATAAATTCATTGAAAAATTAAAAGTAACAAATACCACTTAAAGATTACGTTACATTATAAGTATAATAAAAATGTTCTATAATAATATGCCACCTAAAAAGAATAAAGATGAAAAAGATAAAGGCAAAGCACCTATGACACAATCAAAGAAAACTAATTTAAAAAAGATTAAGAATTATAGGGCCGGAAATTTTCGTACATCAAGTTCTAGACAATTAACACAAGAACAATGGAATAAGATAACAAAATTTGAAAAAGAAAAAATTGATGAAGATCGTACAAGAAAAGACAAAAGGGAGGCAATACAAGATTTAATTGAACAATATGAAATTGATAATGACAAAAAGAAAAATAAACCGGAATTGATTTCAAGACAAGAATATGAAGAACAATTTACAAACAAAAATGTGACAAAAGAATATGTTGATAAAGGTGGAAATTCCGGAATAAGTATGAAAATAAATTTCAATCGTTTTTTGGGAAAGCCTTTAGAATATTGGATGAAAGTAATTAATAAAAAAATTGATCAAAATTCTGAAGATGTTAAACACTTTCAATTTGGAATATCATTTCAAAATGGAGAATCTGATTTTATGAGTGCAAAAGATGAAACTGATTTTTATAATAAATTAGATGGAATGATTCAGTCCGGAGATGATAGAGGTCGTGCAAATTCAATTACAATTTCATTATTAAATTTCAAAAAATTAAATGGAAAAGGTGCTCCTTTACCTATGCCAAAAACGGTACAAGAATTAAAATCCAAAAAAAGTGTGATTACCATTCAAGATAAACAATGTTTTGCCAAATCTTGCCTTGTAATGTATTATAAAGAAAATGCATCTTATAATGTGTACAATCACATTTGTAAAAATACACGAAATAGATTAACAAAAGAAGCCATAGAATTAATGAAAGAATTAGAATTTAATCCTGAAGACGGTATAGGATTTGATGACATTAATTTATTTGAGGAAAAGTTTGATAGAAATATAATTATTCACGGAATGACTGATTTGGGTTGTACAATAATGTACCCACCTTCAAAAGAAGGATTACCCGAAAGACTTGAATGGAATTTTGTTTATTATCATCTTGACTCAAGTTTTGGTCACTTTGAACCTATTACAAAAATTGAGGCATTTTATGGAAAAATACACAAATCAAGATGCAATAAATGTCGTAGCAAATTGTGTGATTTTTCACAAACGAAAACAAAACAATATATTGATTGGAAACAAGCTATTTATTGTCAAGAATGTAATATAAAATTTCTGAATAAAAAATGTTATGAATTACATAAGAAAGGGACAGCTTGTAAATACTTTCATAAATGCAAAGGTGAATGTAAACAAATATATGATACAAGAAAAGAGCAACATATTTGTGGACACGAATATTGTCCAAATTGTAAATTATATTGTGATATAAGAAATCATATTTGTTATATTACAAAGAAAAAACCAAAAGATATAATAGAAGAAGAAAATATAGGATTTTTTGATTTTGAAGCATATAATGAAACAAAGCACGAAGTTAATTTAAGTGTGACACAATATTCAAATGGAGAATCATTTGTTCATTACAACATTGAAGAAGCTTGCAAATTTCTTTTTTCTAATCAACACAAAGACTTTACTTTTATTGCACACAATGGAAGTAAATATGATTATGTATTGATTGTTGAATACATAATGACAACAATGAATGAAATTCCCGAAATTGTGCAAAATGGTGGTAAAATAATGTATTTGAAATATCAAAATGTTACATTAATGGACAGCTATTTACATCTAACAAATCCTCTTAGCAAATTTTCAAAAATATTTTCTTTGAAAGGAGAGAAAAAAGGGTATTTTCCGCACAAATTTAATACACCTGAAAATAAAGAATATATAGGTCCTTTGCCCAACAAAAAACATTATGGTTTTAACCAAATGAAAAATGAAGCCCGAAAAGAATTTCTAGATTGGTATTCTTTAATGATTCAAAATAAATATGTCTTCGATATGAAGAAAGAAATTTTAGAATATTGTCAAAGTGATGTAACAATATTAAGAAAAGGCTGGATGAAATATAGAGAAATGATTTTGGAAATAACAAATGATGAAATTGATCCTACAAGTTATTTGACTATTGCATCTTTAACTCAAACAATTCATAGGTATATACATATGCCTGAAAATTCAATAGCAATATTGAGTACTATTACAAAAGGCAAACAACAATCAAAAATAGGAGACAAATGGTTAGAATATATAAAGCATACAAATAAGATAGAAAATCTAATAAAAGAATACAAAATTCCTAATTTCTATTTTGGAAATAATGCAAGACATAAATATGTAGATGGTTATGACCCTGCAACAAATACAATTTATGAATTTTTAGGAGATTATTATCACGGAAATCCTGAAGTGTACAAAAACAAAATGTTTAGAAAAAATTACAACTTTAATAAAACATTTTTTCAATTAAATGAAGAAACAAATAAAAGGCTAGACAAATTAAAAGAATTAGGATACAATGTCGTATACATTTGGGAAAATGAGTTTAATGAATTACGAAAGCACGATAAAAATGTTATTGAATTTTTAAATACATATAATGTACCAATACATTTTAGAGATGCATTATTTGGTGGTAGAACAGATCCTAAAAAATTATACCATAAATATAAGGAAGGGGAAATAATTAGGTATGTAGATTTTACAAGTTTGTATCCTTGGGTTTTAAAATATTGTTTATTTCCTTATGGACATCCTTCAAAAATATATAACGAAATCGACTTATTAGGTATAAGAAATATTGAACAATTTTTGGGGGTTTTAAAGTGTACCATTATTCCTCCAAATGATTTGGAAATGGCTGTGTTACCATTGAGGACCCGGGGACAGTCCAAGATGGAAAAGCTTACATTTCCATTGACAAAAATGACGGGAACTTGGTGTACCGAAGAAGTAAAATTAGCTTTGAAGAAAGGCTATGTGATAGAAAAAATTCATCAAATTGTACACTGGGAAAATACATCTTATGAAATATTTGAAAGTTTTATCAATAAATTTTTGAAAATAAAACAAGAGGCTAGTGGATATCCTGATTGGGTACAAAGCGAGAAAGACAAAGATTTCTATATTGAAAAAATACTTTGAAAAAGAAGGAATATTGTTAGACAAAGAAAATATATTTAAAAATGAAGGAATGAGAACCATAGCCAAGCTTTTTCTGAATAATTTGTGGGGAAGATATTGCTTGAAACCTAACAAAAGACAAAATAAATATTGCAACAATGCTGAGGTATATGACATTTTATCAGATTCTAGAAATGATAATATTGTTATTCAACCTATTCCACAAATAAATAATGATGTGAAATATCACATAGGATTTAATATATTAGATGAATATGCTGAAACAAATTTTAGTGTCAATGAAGTTATTGGTGTTTTTACTACCGCTTATGCAAGAATTAAATTGTACAATTTAATGGACGATGTAGGATTTGCAAATGTACTATATCACGATACGGACTCGATGATTTATATTGAAAACAAAACAAATATGCATATTTACAAAGAACAATTAGGAGATTATTTAGGCGAATTGACTGATGAATTAGGAAGCAAAAATTGCATTGAGTATGTAGCTACAGCACCTAAATCATATTCATTATTATTTGATGATGGAACAACAATGACTAAAGTGAAAGGATTTTCATTAAATTTTCAAAATTCACAAAGTCTAAATCACAATGAAATAAAAAATATCATTTTGAATGATAAAGACAAGGTGATTGAAATAAAATATGATGTTTTAAGAAAGCCTAAAAAATCATCACTTATCAATAAACAATATGCAGCTCTTGGTATTGAAACAACAAGTGAAACAAAATCATTTGCATTGAATTATGATAAAGGATTTATTCAGTGGGAAACATACAATATTTTGCCTTGGGGACACAAAGATATTCCTAATGATAATAAATAAATATCATTATAATAAACAATGAGTAAATCAATTTCTGAAAAAGAAATACAAAAGTTTTATTTGGATCCTGAAATAGGATTGAGTGGTGTATCATCATTTACATCTAAATTAAAATCACGTGGGTATAAAGTCACTGAAAAACAAGTCAAAGAAGCTATTGAAGCCACTGAGCTTAATCAAACATTTTCTCAAAAAAAGAAATTAAATAGAAAAGAATTGTTTCCTATTTACGGTAAAGATCCTAACAAAAATTATATTCAAGCTGATTTAGCTTTCATTCCAAAATATAAACGACAAAATAGAGGATTTTCGGTTATCTTAACAGCTATCAATATAAATACACGAAAAGCATATGCTTATGCATTAAAATCCAAAACCGTAAAAGATCAGAATAATAAAAACATTGAAAGTGCTGAAGGTATCATTCCAGCTTTCAAAAAATTGATTAAAGATTCAAAAATGAATGTTTTGACAACTGATAATGGATCAGAATTTACAAATAGAAATGTAAAACAATTACTAGAAGAGAATGATATTGAACATTATTTAAATGAGCCTGAAGACCATTCTACTATGGGTATGATTGAAAGATTGAATAGAACATTAAAACAAAAGTTGGAAAAGATATTTGCTAGTAAAGACACCGTAAATTGGATTAATCATTTAGACACTATTGTTAAAAATTATAATGATACAAGAAATGTGGGAAATATTGATAGGTCCGCACCTGATAATATGCCATATACAAAAATAATTAGAAATATTTTATTGAAAAGAAATAAATTGACCGAACTTCTTGAAAAAATAGGTATAAAACCTGGAGATAAAGTAAGAATTAAAATTAAAACTAAAACATTTGATAAAGAGTCCCAAA
The DNA here is from genome assembly GCA_001247695.2 of Cymbomonas tetramitiformis. Lineage (NCBI taxonomy): Eukaryota > Viridiplantae > Chlorophyta > Pyramimonadophyceae > Pyramimonadales > Pyramimonadaceae > Cymbomonas > Cymbomonas tetramitiformis. Next base: position 14,938 of record LGRX02001282.1, read on the forward strand.
AATGGTCCACAAAAATATATAAAGTAAAATCAATAAAAGGATTAAGTTATATTATTGAGGATGGTAATGAGACTTTAGCTAGACGATATAAACCAAGAGAATTATTAGAAGTCAAAGGAAATGTGTCAAACACAAAAACTAATGAACCTACGGTAAAAGAATTAGTAGTCAAACAAAATAAAAAACAAAGAACTCTGAAAAAAGAAGGAGTTTCATCTTCCAATAGAATTTCTAAAAGAACACGAAGTCAAAATAAAAATAAAAATAATAACGAAACAGAAATTGATTTACGATAATTTAATATATTATATTGTATATAATTATGGTAAGAGCAAATCAAACACAAGCTCAACGAAGGCTGAATAATAGAATTTATTGTGGGTACAAAGACCCAGCCCCCTCAGGTCGTCCCTTTGGAAATAAAGTACAATGTAAGGCTATTGGTCAATTGAGACGTTTCGGCAGGATTTTGAGAGCACCTCATCCTGCGGATAGACAACAAAATAGGCGAAATAGATGATTTAATATAAATATATATTATATATAGTATGAGAAAGATTTTGACTGATGATATTGTTAGACAATATTGTTTGAATGAATCAGGATTTAAAAATGCTGCATCAAATCAAATGATTTTTAAAGGGTATTCTAATTTAGCATCAAAAATTATTCAATGACTGCACCTTCTCAGAATTCTGTGGACTTTTATAATTCAATTTCACAAACTTCATTTATAAATCCATCTGATTTAATTCAAAATTTAAAACGAAGTGATGTAAATGTATTTATTCCTTCAAAAAATACAAGGGGTGACAATTTAAGAGTTCTTGCTGATTTAAGTGAATCTAACCAAGAAACTCCAATAAGAACTCCTATATCACCTGAATCTGAATTTGAAGAAGAAGAAAACTTTTTAGAAAGTTTGGAAAAAGGAACTCCAATAAATCAAGGCGAATCTGGACCATCAAAAAGAAACATTTTAGTAAGACCTTTGGTAAGACAAGCATTATTTAATTCAGGTCAAAAAAACAGATTACCTTTACCTAGTCCCGCAACTACAAATGACGATGATGATACTAGTGGTGTTGAATATATGGGTGTAGAAGTAAGTCCACTTGCAACAAGTCCGCAAATGTTTACAAGAGGACAACGTGCAAGTAGAGCTAATCAACCATAAAAAATATATATTAATATATAAATGACGCGAGCTGAATGGAATGAAACATTAAAGAAATGTGCAAAAGAATATCATTCTAAAAAAGGTACACAGCCTAGAAAAAGATATTCAAAGAAATCGAGCAAAAATAGATCTATGAAACAAAGTCCTCAGCCTCAAGTAGTTTCAAAACCTATTGTTAATCGTCCAATAAATCAAAGAGGTGCTCGCTTTCCTTTTGGTCTTGTAATATAAATTTGTGTATTCATAAAAAAGACTCTTTTATTTTCAAAAGACTTTTGTACAATGAGCGAGTAAATGTTTGTATATATTTGTATTATATATTTTTACTTATTGTAAATTTATTGTACATTTCTTAAAAGACTCTTTTTATTTTTTAAAAGACTTTTTTATAATGAGTATTGTAATATGTATATGTATATTGAAGAATCTTTTGTAACGAAAATTTTCCACTTAAAGAGTAAGACTTCATAAGGTAGAACAAATCACAATGACTACTACTTTCAATGATCTTCCTCTTGACATTCAAGAAAAGATTTATTTTATGAAAGAGCAACTTGAAATGGAGGAATTTTTACAAAAGATGAAAGAAAGAAGAATGGAAGAGGTTAAAACGATAGGGGAAAGCAAAAGAAATAATAGTGACCAAGGATTAGACGAAATTGGATGTGTATGTTGTGGATGTATTGAAGACATTTCCGAGTATGGCTATGATGAAGATGGAGAGTTTGATTATTGTGAAGCTATAGATGACTTAGGGTGGAGTGTATGTTTAGGTTGTGAAGGCTATCTTTGTACCAAATGTAAAAAAGAAGATACATCAAAGGGTTGCTATTGTGAAGAATGTTTTCAAGAGGAAGATTAAAATAACTTAAGAACAATTTATAATATATAAGTAATAATATACATCTTTTATTTAAGAACTTATTTAAATTTATTTTAGAACTTATTTATTTCTTATTTTGTTACACATTTATTTACGTAATTTATTTATCATTTATTACGTAATTATTTATTGTATATTTATTGTATATTTCCTTGTCATTTTACTTGTCATTTACTTGTCATTTTCTTGTATGACTTATGACATATATGACATAGGGTTATGACATATGTCATAGGGTTTTATAGGGTTTTTATAGTGATAAAAAAGCGTGCCCTATAGTCGGTGCCTTACTACTCCTCGATGCACGTGACAGCATATGACTGCATTCATAGAGTCACAACGTGACATAGAGTGACTCTCTGCTCGTATTGTGGCACTTAGCGCCTGTACTCGCATAGAGATGGCCGATATGAGACTCTCGCTAGATACTCAGACCCTGTATTATTCTCCGAGACCCTGAATTTTATCTATCTCAAGTCATCCTCGTATTTCTTGTCAGCGATAGCAATATATTACAGATATACATAATATCCTACCCTGTATGTAATATTTTACTATCCATTAGGTTATGGGCCCACCACGCTTCCACTGCGCCTCATACACAGACAAACCTTTGCCTCATACACGGACTCATGCCATATCACTATGATTGTCGCAAACACGTGCACACGGTGGTACGAGAACCATATGTCTCATATCAATATATAATAACCTCACAATAACGTAGTGACCAATCCGCCAACTCAATAAGTATCCATGCATAAGTCTCTATGAACACTTTACAAGCTGATAAGATAGTGCACTGAGAATTTTCAAAAAGTTTTTGTTCAATCTGCAAGGATGCCTCTTATGCAAGCACAAATTTCCAACATGAAAAAGATGGACGAATACGAATAGTGAAGTCAACAATACATATCAGTAATAAAATGCTAATACAAGATATATCAAAATTTGAATGGAGTATGTTTTCGCGGTCTAGGCATTCAGGCACAAGCTAAGGTACCAAGTTGTTGCGAAGGCAAAACAATAATGAGTCCACTGACTAGTTTGCCGAGCATCGGAGTATTTAGTGGTCTGACTGTAACGATCTCATAACAGTCTCGTAGCGGTCATAACATCTGTCATCATTTATGGGTAACACAATCTTCTGTCCGGTACGGACAGCCAATATGCTCTGAGCGGGCGAAGACAGCTCAGCCAACTTTTAACAACTTACTATTCCTGCGGCCACGACTGTGACTGTCTGTAACTGTCACAGAAAGATCGTCTCTTCTTCTGCAATATTTGTGAGAACACACACACAGTGAAGCACTACAAGCAGGGTGCTACGCTCAATGTCAACCGTGAAAACTGCGAAGCTATACACAAAATAATACGATGTGTTATAGCTTCCGCTGAAAGAATGTGATGACAACCCCTAGGAAGTCAGGTGTGGAAATGACAGATGCAAACATGAACGGTCTGACTACCGAAGTCGATATCGGAGATGGCGCTGATGACAGTGAAGTAGTCATAGTAGTCGAGCCGTATCGGTGATGACACAGATGACTATGACACTGTCGGCGTGCCAAATCCAGCACACCACCTCGAGTGAGGTGGGCAGAGTAGTAAGTGTCCGACTATAGGGTACGCTTTTTTATCACTATAAAAACCCTATGAAAACCCTATGACATATGTCATAACCCTATGTCATATATGTCATAAGTCATACAAGGAAATGACAAGGGAAAATGACAAGAAAAATGACAAGTAAATGACAAGAAAAATGACAAGTAAAATGACAAGAAAAATGACAAGAAAATGACAATTAAAATGACAAGGAAATATACAATAAATATACAATAAATAATTACGTAATAAATGATAAATAAATTACGTAAATAAATGTGTAACAAAATAAGATTTAAATAAGTTCTAAAATAAATTTAAATAAGTTCTTAAATAAATTATATAAATGATGTATATTATTACATATATATATTATAAATTGTTCTTAAGTTATTTCAATCTTCCTCTTCAAAACATTCTTCACAATAGCAACCCTTTGATGTATCTTCTTTTTTACATTTGGTACAAAGATAGCCTTCACAACCTAAACATACACTCCACCCTAAGTCATCTATAGCTTCACAATAATCAAACTCTCCATCTTCATCATAGCCATAATCGGAAATGTCTTCAATACATCCACAACATACACATCCAATTTCGTCTAATCCTTGGTCACTATTATTTGTTTTGCTTTCCCCTATCGTTTTAACCTCTTCCATTCTTCTTTCTTTCATCTTTTGTAAAAATTCCTCCATTTCAAGTTGCTCTTTCATATAATAAATCTTTTCTTGAATGTCAAGAGGAAGATCATTGAAAGTAGTAGTCATTGTGATTTGTTCTACCTTATGAAGTCTTACTCTTTAAGTGGAAAATTTTCGTTACAAAAAACATTTTTGATATATACATTCACTTATTATAAAAAAGTCTTTTGAAAATAAAAGAGTCTTTTAAGAAATGTACAATAAATTTACAATAAGTAAAAATATGTTATACAATATACAAATACATAATACAATACACATACAATAAAAATCTTTTCAAAATAAAAGAGTCTTTTAAGAAATGTACAATAAATTTATATGTAGGTTTTTTCTGCTTTTTTGTCCCCCTGAAAAAACCGAAGAAGTTACGGGTTTGGAGAATGAGGAGTCAATTTCAAGAAAAATCTAATAACATCGTCTGAAAAGTTTTCAAACAACGAAGAAATTCTAAGCTCCAAACCATTCTCTCCAAGTAAATTTGAAGATGCAACTAATGTATCTCTCCTCGCTTCGCTAGTAAAGAAACCTAAACCTTCACAAATCAAAACATAGTTGTCTACAATGTTATTATTCACATCTAAATCAGCGTGTTGAATTTTGAAATTAGCTTGTTGAGTACCTGTTTCATTACCTGCTAGCTGAAATATACACATTACACCAAACGTATTTGAAGGAAATTCCAATATTCGAATACCTTGACCAGCTTTAGGCTGTTTTCTCGGAAAATTTGACAAATTGAGATTTTCGTATTGTAAAGTTTTTGTTGTTAACTTATTGCATTCTATATCATTACATTCTATATTATTGCAACCTATTATATCACCTTTCATATTAATTCTGAAAAATGGAGTTGCACTACCATCAGGTTTTTTTGAAAATTTATAAAATATATAGTTTCAGCATTTTGTATGTCCACGGCTGAGGTATTCAAACCAATAAATGAATTACCTGATACTTTTGTTCCAAATAAATCAATGTTAGTTTTGTTATTTGTAGTATTGTTTATTTCTCCATTGACTCTTGCATTTCCATTTACTAACAAACCGGAAGTTGTATTTACTTGCAGTTCACTGCCTGTAACAATTATAAGACTATTATCAGTTCCATCCTTTAGTTCAATTTGTGCAGTTCCACTATTTAAAACATTTTTCAAATATCGGAAGTTTATAATTGAAGTATTCAAAACGTCTCTGCCGTATAGATTGTTTACGTATACGTCACCAACTGTCCTTTCTATATCATTACCACCGGGTAGGTTTATCCACTTAGTAGACCCCCCGGTAGGAGCATTTCCATTAACCGTATCACATTGTATATTTTTACAAACAATATCATTTCCAAAAGAAGACATCTGATATATTATAATATCACAATTTAAAATCAGGTTTAATCCAAACCAATAATCCTGAACCCGAGATTGTTACAACTTTACTTTCCATACATACACCGATAATTCCAACATTATTTGTAGTGATTTGTGAAGAATTGACTGACCCTCCCGGTGCACAACCCAACATTTGACCTTTGACATAACTTCCATCAATAGCTTTACAAGTTGTGAATCCTTTTGTACAAACGAAACAAGAATTTCCGGTTGTTGAATTTTGAACACAAACTCCAATAGGCATACAATTTTGATTAGATTGACTTGCCGAAGCTGCATATATTTTTACACCATTTACATCTGAAAAATCATCAGAAAATTGAACAATATCTCCAGCATTTATTGTAGCTCCGGTATTATTTTTAAAAGTAAATACATCACCTGTATGAGGAACCGGACTTGTGGGTAATGTTGCCGTATATGCATTTGTCAAACCTGTCAAAGGAATTCCTAAGGTCGTCAATGATGATGTTGGCGTTGTATATGCCCAGTCTATGCTACTTACAAGTCGTATAGCACTACAATCCAAATCTCCGCTTAAATTAATGTTATTTCCAGAATTACCGACAGCCAAAACTTGACTTAATGAACCAATACTTCCATTATTAATAGCACCAGATTTTATTTCACCGGAAACTGAATCATAATACAATTGTAAATTTTCTAATGTCACATCAGGACTTGGTTTTATAGGTTTTACCGTAAATGAACTTGGATTTACAGAATTTAATTCAACACCGGTTGCATTTATACAAATAGTATTGTTGACAGACGAAGTTCCTCCGGTATTCTTATTAGCATATGAACCTAATGACACTGAATTTAGACCACTAAAAACTTCGCCTGCAAATCTTCCTACAGAAACAGATTCCACACCGGCGTTACTTTGTCCGGAATCATCTCCTAAATTTACCGAATAATTCCCAGCTTGGTCATATCCACTACCTGAACCTAAAGCCAAAACATCAATTCCACAACCGAATGAACCAGCATTTCTGCATATTAATATTGCACGTTGTGCATTTATATATCCGTCATCATTTGTTGTTTCACCAATACGAATTTTAGCATCTTGAGTACCGCCTCTAATCCTAATTAAAGCACCATCAATTTCATCTTGATTTATCGTAAATTTTCCAGTTCCGGTAAAAGAAATATCATTCGTTGTAGTTGTACTTCCTTGGTCGGTAACAGATTGTAAATTTTGGTTAGCCCCGGAAGGCAAGTTTTGAAGCAAAGAACCGTCACCAACAAATTTTCCAGAATTCAAAGTGATATCACCGGTGTTTAAAATCAAAGGACCATCATTAAGGAGCACACCTGCTCCAAGTGGTTCTACATTCAATGTGGTTTGCATAAATGACCATTCATTTATACCATTGTCTCCTATTTTCAATCTTGTTTGAGGAACAGGGTCTAAAGATTTAATTTCAAAAGAACTATCAAGTTCATCCAAACCTATAGAAAGTTTTGCTTTACTTGCAGGATTGTTCAAAATGAAATCATAAAAAATGATATTATTCACTAAATTTAAATCACCGTCAGTTTGTAACTTCATAAATTCTCTTTGATTATTTACATCAGAATTATCAATAAAATCAATATCATTTTGATATAAAAAATCTGAAGCCATATGAATTGTTTGACAAGGATTTGAATTATCACCTATTTGATTTACATTTATTTGATTAATTGTTAAAGGGTCAGGAATAGTTATGGATGGAGTTTGATTTTCATTAAATGTACTTGCAACTACATTGTTTCCGAATGAAGACATTATATATCATAGCACAAGTTTTAAATTTACGGTTGAGCAAGTTTCATAAACACCGTTCCAAATTTATCAGCTGGATCTGCTTTGAATACATATAATCCATTTACTTGTGTAATTTCTTCAACCGGAGGAACATTATTTGTTTCTACAATAGGCAAACCTCCAAATCTAACTTTCATTTTATTTTCTTTTGCAGCCATATTCAAACTTGTAACACCCGGGTTACCACTTTGACTTCCATCAATATCCATTATGATATTAGCTCCAATCATTTGCAAGGTTGTTCTTGTTACTTTATTTTTAGCACCAATAAACACACCGTCATTAACTTTAATATTCTTATCTAAAACAAAATCATTTCCAAAAGAAGACATTATATATATAATATTATATTACAAATTTTTTATTTTACAAAAAATGTTGGTGCAAGTTTCGGTAATTTATTGTTTAATGGATAAATATTGGGAAATGAAAACATAGCATTTTGTTTTGTAATTTTATCACCGTGTCCTAATGTATATGATTTGAAACCTGACATAGGGTCCACATTAGAAACTCTTGCTGGTGGTCGTAAATCTTGAATTGTTTTGCAAGGAATCATCATCATTGAAGGACTTCTAAATCCTGAAGTTAACATTAAATTTGGTAAAGTAACATTTATTTTCCCTAAAGACTTTCCTAGATTTTTAGAATTGATTTGTCCAGCTTGTTCAACCATATATTATTTATAAATAAATAAGTTTTACACAACAACTTCAATCATTCTACCCATACCTATGCGAAGTGTAGAAGTACATTCACAAATTACAAAAGTTTCGTTATCACCACCGGGAATAGCTTCTTGTAAAGCATCTGTGCCCGCTTGTGTTTGTAAGAAAAATTGAGAGTTCAAACCACGTGTATCTAGGCCACTAAGACTACGAACATTCATTTCGGAAGGCATATTAAGCCTTAACATAGCAGTCCAATAAGAATTATACCAGTTCTCCAAAGAATTTATTTTGCATCCAGAATCAACCGAATAATTATCCGCTTTTCCTATAGTTAGTATATTAAAGGCATCCAGAGCGGTTGCTCTATAATTTGGATAATAAAGTGAATTTATATTATATTGAAAAGATTGAATTTTTCCTGCATAAAATCTAAAATATGACGGCACAATTTTATTATCAATTTTATGCAAACCTGCATTTGTTGAATTATAAGTTGAAGGTCTTTGCACGGCGTACAAATTATCTAAACATTGAGTAGATAAAGAAAATCTAGTTGATTTGTCCATTTTTGTTTGGGAATCCAAGAATGTAAAATAATTTTTAAAAGGCACCTCAATAAATGAATCTTCTCTTAATTTACGTTCCACGGCGCTATCATAAACACCATTTGAAAATGTAATTGTTTCAATTGTAAAATGCAAATCTTGTAATTCCCAAGAAGCATTTGCAGCCAGTTCTGCTGCCCCAGTTCCGGCAAAACCATTTCCAGCTCCTAATGATTTTTGGTATGCCCCTAAAACTTCAGGACCGTGCATATAAAATCGTATTTGTATACTTGGTAATAATGCTGTATCAATATAGTCTGGACTTGCTTCGCCTATAAATTGTAAAAAATTGTTTAATATATATGGTCGTAATTCTGTATAATAGTTATCAGTATTTACATTTATTTCTTGATTTTTTAAAACTCTTTGATACGAAACTTCTTTATTTAACGTTGTATTTATATTATCCAACACAGTTGAAACCGTTGAATATTGTTGCATACCACTCGAGATTTGAATTCCACCGCTGTAAATTTCTACCCTTTGAATAAGTTTTTCTATACCGTTTGGTAATGTTGTTATAACTACATCAGCCTGTGCCGCAGCGTTGGTACAAGCAATATTAGTTTCATTAGCACGACCTTGACAATGCAAACTTAGGCTTTTCATATTTATTAAAGAGTTCACAGGTAAATTTAAAGTTATTACACCATATGGACCTACTCTTGTCAAATTTGTTGTTTCTAATCTATAATAGTTGGTGGAATATCCGTTTAATTTTTGAAGACCAAATGCAAGGCTATAAGGTAAAGACATTTTCTATAATATAATAAATAAAAAATAAAAAATTGTTCATTGAGAATACTCTTTTAATTTCAAAGAAATTGCAAAATTAATGGATTGTTCTGTACCATTTTTTGACAAGGCTGTTGGAATTAATCTAGATTTATTATCAGTTATTGAAATTCGTAATTGAGAAAATTGTGAAGCTTGTACATCTATACCAAAGTTTTCATCAAAATCTAAATATGAAATAAATTTACTAGAAATATCGGAAGGTAATAATACTTTTCCTAAAATGTCGCTACTTATTATTTGATTTTGATTTATATTGTTTGAAAGATTAGTACTTTGTAAATTATTTGTTGGTAACGTGGTAATTCTTAAATAAATAGCATCGTTTGTTTGTAAATTACCCGGAAATTTAGATTTAAATAACAAATCTGGTGTTTCAATATCAAATAAATTATTTACTTCAGAAATATTTTTTAATCCTGCAACAGATTTATTTGTTCGTCCTCCTAAAATTTGATCAACATCATTATATTTCCCAGGAGAATTAAATATAGCAGTTAATGCATTACCTAATGCACTGCCTGGAACAGTTTGGAAATCACCGGTAATTGAAAATGCAACAAATTTAATGTCTGGTGCAACTTTACTAAGTTGTATATTAAAATGTCCAGAAATAGCCTCATATGTAACGGTTACGCTATCAGCGGGTGCAACAAAATTAAAGTTGGCTACAAGAACATTTAAAATAATGGTTTCTAAAATTGATTTTAAATCATCTGGTATTCTACATTCATATAAATCATTTGTGCTTATTTTTGCTATATAAAAAATACCATTGTATTCATTGATGGTGTACCAAGTTTTTGCGGCGGAAAAAGAATTTAAAATAATTTTTAATCTATTTGTGTTTCTATAATTTGTTAATTGTGTCGGAACATTTATATTTATTATTCTTGAATCACCAGTGGTTGATAAATCTTCACTAGATAAATAAAGGGTTCGTTCAGATATTGGATTCATTATTATCTCTATTTAATATATGAATATAATTTTTATTTTCATCAATTTCATTTTGAGCGTCCCTTTTTAATGGTAATGGAATATCCACAACATTTCCGTTATACATTTTTTCATAAAATTCAGGTCGTGCTATATAATCATCAATAATCATAAATGATATAAAATGATGTAATGATATAAAATAATCAATAAAATAAAATGTACATAAATTTGGATATAATATCTGAGCATTTTTCATTAATTGTTCACGTTCCATAATTTACCAAAATATTATTTTTGTTGTCTTTTATTGTATTTTTATTTATATTTGTATATTTATTTGATAACGATGTATTTACATTTCTACTAAAATTTGTCATTCTTTGAGGACCTTTGTTAGAAATATAATCTGCTAACATTCTAGCTTCTAATGGTGCATCGTCGTGTAAATAATTTGCATCAATGTCAAAATTGACTCCTAATAGCCCTAATGGATTTAAATCTTCTGAAATTTGGTGGTTAAATTCATAACTTTCAACATTATTTATTGACATATTTCTTGCATCTTTTAAAGCATTTCCAAAAGTATAAATATCAAGCCCCGTCCCTATAGTGTTTAACGTTGATTTTAATAAATTAACTTTAGTAACTTTATTGTTTTTTGGTAATTGAAAAAACTGTTTCAAATTATGTGGAGATGTTAAATATTCATAGGGTTGTTTGAATAAATCATAAGGATTTTTGTTTTCAAAATAATGAAACAACTTTCTATTTGAATTTGATGGTATTTTCAAGGCTCCGGCTGTGGCCCAGTCCGTCAACACTCTATGAATGTTTTGTGGTGCATTTCCAACAATCTTAGGAATATGTAAATGAGAAAGAAATGGATTGAAAGTTGTTGATTTAACATTAAAGTTTTCACCGACGTGTATTGCTTTTGCCCCGCCTAATGAGGTTCCTAATAATTCTATTTGATGATTTGGGTATTTTTCCAAAGTTTTCAAATAAACATTTTCAGCGCGTTTGAAAGATTTTTGTTGTGAATGTTTTCCTTTAATTACTGAAAGAATATCTACTTTGTCCTCGTTCAAAAATGACGGGTTTGAGCTTGCCCCGTGGTATGCTATATGAATCTTGTTTTTTCCATTATTAAAAACCGCTGCATCATATGATGACAAATGTGGATCTAATTTGAATTTATTTCCAAAAATTTCCTTATCCATTTGTTGTTGAGCATTTGTAATTGTAAAATGTTCATATCCACCCGGGTAATTCAACTCCGGTGTATAATTTCTTGATCCTAAATATGTTGAAATACCCACTTGGTATGCTTTCTCTCTTAATTCATTTGAAAATACTTGTTTTATTTCTTTTGCTTGGAGTTCGGCTAATTCTTTAAATAATGTGTTTAATTGAAATTTGTAATCTTGTTTTATCTTTTTATTCCTTTGATCATTATAAAAGTCTTTTTCATTTTGGAAAGTCTTTCTTTTAAAGGAGTATTCTTTTACTTTGGACTTGGAAAATAAATTATAGTTGGTCTTACAGAAATCATTTTGGGAATAAATCTTGGAACATAAATGCTTCTTCATTTATAGTTAAAACGCACATTTTTTTTGGGTAGTTTCCCTTCAATAGAATACATATATTTTGTCTATATATCAATAGCCTTATATGAAAAAGTTTTTCTAAAGCAAAAAGTGTTTTGTAGTGAAAACGCACATTATTTTTGAACAGTTTTTTTGTCAATAGAATACATAAATATGATATGCAATAATATGCTTATGTATGCTTGTGATATGCTCTTGTATGCTAAGTGTAAAACAAAATTGGGAAACAAATAAATATATATAAACTACTATTACAATTGGCTGTCTATTTCAGCTAAAATCCCGGTCACATGCCGGTGTTGCACAAAGCTACTTGCTCTCTACAAAAGTATTTAGCACAAGTCATCGGATGGGACTATTTTATTTTCAGTGCTTGAGTCAGAAGACTCTGAAAATGCCGGTTGAGGAGGAATGGGTTGGTTAGAGTGAGTCTCAGAAGCAGTCCTAAAAGTGTTGGACCATTGCATAAACTCTGCCTTAAATTGGCGCAACTCAGCCATTTCCTGCTCCAGTGCTTTAAGCTTGAGTTCTGTTTCTATCAGCTTTTTTTGAACATTGCGCCTGCACTCTTTCTCCTCGTTCAGGGCATGCATAGTGACCCAAGGGCCACTTTCACGAAACTCTTCCCAATTTTCTGGGCCACACTCATCCCAGTGAGAAGGCCAATTGCCTTCGTCGTCCTTAAGGTCGTCGTCAATATCCTCATTAGATTGGTCATAAAGACCATACTTCTCATAGTCAAGCTGTTCACTCTCATCGCCATCTTCTGCTTTCTTAGACAAGTGACACGTTGCTAATTCGTCAACCAAAGCTTCAACACTTGTGGAGTGACCACTCATGTTATGAAAAAAACCTTGTTCTTGTTCTTTTAGTTTGTTTTCTAGTAAAAGCATTACGCTCGCTTTGGAAAATTTAGGGAGAGGCGAAACTTCTTCGTTCCCTTCCTCTTCGCCAAACACCTTCTTGTATCTTAAAGCACCAGCAGCGGTTTCAGCAAGCCAGGCGTCATGGAATTTTTGTTTAGCTATTAATTCCTCCTCGCTGGGTGGAGGCGAAACTACTTCTGAGCCTTCCTCTTCATCGCTATTAGAATGCGCTTTGGCTTTCGCTTTCCCCTTTTTCTTTTCTTCGCGAGCCATTCTCTTCTCTTTTGTGTGAAAGCCGCAGTAACGAATGCGGTCACCGCCAGCCACACTTTTTCCACAACGACGTTTGTCGCCAAACTTATCAGCAATTCGAAACTGACACTTACCATCGCACGAACCCGAAACTGTAATACCAACCGAGCCTTGAGACATGTTTACCGTTCTACTATAGCGTTTGAAGAGACCAATGAAAGGTCACACTGAAAATATACGTGCTCACTAAGACCAGACTTGGCCCGGATCTCCAAACAAATGCCTTGCTCTACCAAACGTTCAAAAACACAGTGAATACAACCGTAAATACACTTCTCAAATGTAAACGAGAGAAGCGCTGACAAAATTGCGCCAAAAGCCAACGTGAATAGCAACTTTCGGAATTTAAGCACTAAAACGAATAAAGATATAGCACCAATAACTTGCAGATAAAACTCGTAATTCCGCTCTAATATTTCTGTGAAATAACTTTGAAATAATCTGAAAAAAACAGGCTGCATACAGTAGACTACCCTTACGCGTTTGTTAGGGCATAAAAGGATTTGACCCTTGTCTTAAAGCTTGTTGCTTGCATCTGGTACGGGGGTCGGTTGAGGTACGTGGTATCGATATCGAGCGCGCGGACTGTCATCATTAATCTGAACCGCAAAAAGTTGAATATCTGACGGTTTATTTAAGAACCAGTTCTCGATTTTAGAAAGTTGTTCTCGATTTTAGAAAAGTAGTTCTCGATCGAAGACATATCATTCTCGATCTGAGACATTTCATTCTCGATTTAAGACATTTCATTCTCGATCTAAGACATTTCATTCTCGATATCTGAAAGTTGATTCTCGATGTAAGAGAACTCACAGTTCCTTACTGACTATCTCTGCTACCTACCCGCTCACCACCTACTGTTTATGTGATATGGATTCTCTCGCAATGGACGCTGAAGAAGTCTTTGCCCCTTATCACGAGTTGGCCGAAAAACAAGAAAATGAGGAAAGACTCGAAGACCGTATTGAGCAAGTGGAAGAAAGAATTGGGGAAGAGCCAGACTGGAAAGGGTCAGGTACAAATAGAGTTCACTTAGGCTTTATGATGAAACCCACTGTTGCTGGTGGACAATGGCAGCTGTCCTTAAAGCACAAAGTAAAAGGTCGAGAAATTGTTGTTGATGGGCCTGTCTTGGAAGTTTTCAAGAAGGAGAAAGACAATACGCGTAACATAACAGAGGATGGGGACTTAGTTCACAAGTTTCTTTTAAAGTGTGCGCCATCAGCCAAAGCTGAATGGCGTTCCTCTATTATTCGCCACACAGCCTCTTTTGAAATTGGAGAGAAGATGGCGAAAAAAGCCGCTGCTGACGAACAAAACCGTTTAGCTGTCGTTAACACCTTATCACACGAGGAAAAGATGGCCGGCATGACCAAGAAGCAGCGCAAGGCATACGAGGCAGCACTGGCTGCTGAAGACAGCGACAGCGAAGACGAACAGGTTGAAAATCCGGCAAAGGATAAACCTCCTATGGTGAAGCGAATTGCAGACGCTGTCGGCAAATAAAGTTGAATGTATAATGAGATTTGTGTTCAAAAGACTCAAGACAAATACAACAATGTTTGTTGTCAATGGTATTCATCTTGCTTTGTTTACACTATTGAGTTACACTCTTTAAGTGGATTTTATTTTTTCGAGGTTTTTTGTCCCCCTGAAAAAACCGAAGAAATTTATCAAGAAAAATCAATAGGAATTAGTTCCATTAAAAATCTCAATTGTAAACCACTCGTTAATACTTTACCATTCCCGGACGTCATATACAATATAAAATTATTTGGTGCAAGAACATTTACGGTGGCATAAATATTGAAACCAGTTCCCGTTACATTGAAACTTGAAAGTCTTACAATATATTCGGTACCTATAACATTATTTATATTTGCATCACTGTGTTGAACTTTGAATTTTGTAAAAACGGCATCATCATCACTTACATTAGGGTCAGTTGGACTTAATGTAAAATTGAAATAATTAATAAACGATGTATCAAATTTTAATATTCTTATTCCTTGACCAACTTGAATCAATCCTTTTTTACATTTGAAATAATCTATTTTGTTTTCAATTTGAACAGAACTACATTCTATATCTTTACAACCTATATCATTACAATCCATAATATCATTGCAACCTATTATATCACCTTTCATATTAATTCTGAAAAATTGAGTTGCACTACCATCAGGTTTTTTTTGGAAATTTATAAAATATATAGTTTCAGCATTTAGTATGTCCACGTTTGCGGTATTCAAACCAATAAATGAATTACCTGATACTTTTGTTCCAAATAAATCGATATTAGTTTTGTCATTTGCAGTATTGTTTATTTCACCATTTATCCTTGCATTTCCATTTACTAACAAACCGGAAGTTGTATTTACTTGCAAAGTTTCGCCACTAACAATAACATCATTTGCATTATTTGTAGCATCTCCAGGATTTAATTGAATATATGCTTGACCATTCCCTTTTGAATTTAATAATATGTTTACGTTCACGGAAGAATCGTCTAATAATCCTTGAGCGTTTTCAAAATATATAAGGTTTCGAACATAAACATCTCCATTAGTTCTTTCTATATTATTATTTCCAATATCTGTCCATTTACTTGAACCACCGGTAGGTGCATTTCCATTAACCGTATCGCATTGTAAATTTTTACAAACAATATCATTTCCAAAAGAAGACATCTGATATATACATTAAATTACAATTTAAAATCAGGTTTAATCCAAACCAATAATCCTGAACCCGAGATTGTTACAACTTTACTTTCCATACACACACCGATAATTCCAACATTATTTGTAGTGATTTGTGAAGCATTAACTGAACCTCCCGGAGCACAACCTAACATTTGACCTTTAACATAACTTCCATCAATAGCTTTGCAAGTTGTGAATCCTTTTGTACAAACGAAACAAGTATTTCCGGTTGTTGAATTTTGAACACAAACTACAATAGGCATACAATTTTGATTAGATTGACTTGCCGAAGCTGCATATATTTTTACAACATTTAAATCTGAAAAATCATCAGAAAATTGAACAATATCTCCAGCATTTATTGTAGCTCCGGTATTATTTTCAAAAGTAAATACATCACCGGTATGAGGAACCGGACTTGTGGGTAATGTTGCCGTATATGCATTTGTCAAACCTGTCAAAGGAATTCCTAGGTCGTCAATGATGATGTTGGCGTTGTATATGCCCAGTCTATGCTACTTACAAGTCGTATAGCACTACAATCCAAATCACCGCTTAAATTAATATTATTTCCAGAATTACCGACTGCCAAGACTTGACTTAATGAACCAATACTTCCATTGTTAATAGCACCAGATTTTTTTTCACCGGAAACTGAATCATATTATAATTGTAAAATTTCTAATGTCACATCAGGACTTGGTCTTATAGGTGTCACCGTAAATTGGTCTAAACTATTTCCGGTTCCATTGATTATAATTCTATTTGCAACATTATTACTTGTTTGTTCGTTATTATGACCTGCATAGCTTCCTAAAAATGTACAACCCGAACCTGGATAAAATGTTCCACTTTCCCTGCCAATAGCTACAATGTTGGTTTCTAATGTTTCATTTTTATTACACGAATCATCACCAATACATACAGAGAATTGAGGTGGCAAATCAAATCCACAACCCGAACCCATACATATTGTATCTACTGAATTTGTTGCATTAAAAGCCATACAATTCCTTCCCATACAAATAGAACGTTCGCCTATATGATTAGCATTTATATAACTTTGTGTTTGTTCACCAATAGAAATTTTAGCAGCACCTCCCGAACCAGATTCAATTCTAATATTATTTCCACTTACTTTTTCTTGATTTATTGTCATTGTGCCGGTTCCCGTAAAAGAAATATCATTTGTGGTAGTTGTACTTTCTTGATCGGTAACAGATTGTAAATTTTGGTTAGCCCCGGAAGGAAGGTTTTGAAGCAAAGAACCGTCACCAATAAATTTTCCAGAATTTAAAGTAATATCACAGGTGTTTAAAATTAGAGGTCCATCATTTAAAAGTATACCTGCTCCAAGTGGTTCTACATTCAATGTGGTTTGCATAAGTAGTATACTACCGATTATAACGCCCCTCCAAAACCCTAAAGACGATAATAAATGATTAACATACAAGAGAAAACCCTAAAGAAATAATTACGTAATAAATAGGGAATAAATTACGTGATTAAATGTGAGTACGATAAAAAATAAATAAAAAATCTACAATAAAAAATAAAAGGAATTAGTCTGGATTTATTATCGGTAATTGAAATTCTTAATTGAGAAAATTGAGAAGCTTGCACATCGATAGAAAAGTTTTCATCATAATCTAAATGAGTAATAAATTGATTAGTTAAATCTGACGGTAACAATATTTTCCCTAAAATGTCACTACTAATGATTTGATTTTCTTTAAAATTATTAGAAAGATTTGTGCTTTGTAAATTATTTGTGGGCAACGTAGTAACTCTTAAATAAATAGCATCGTTTGTTTGTAAATTACCGGGGAATTTGGAAATAAATACTTCATCTACGGTTCCGATATCGAACAAATCTTCAATCTGTGAAATGTTTGTAAGACCAGCAACTGATTTGTTTGTTTTTCCTCCAACTACTTGGTCAACATCGTTATACTTTCCTGGTGAATTAAGGATGTCATTCAATGCATCATCTTATGGACTGCCAGGCACTGCTTGAAAATCATTAGTTATTGAAAATGCAACAAATTTAATATTGGGAGCAGGTTTACTAAGTGTAATAGTGAAATGTCCAGAAATTGCATCGTAAGTAACATCAACGCTATCCGCAGGTTTTGCAAACCCAAAGTTGTCGACAAGAACATCTAAAATAATCGTTTCTAAAATAGTTTTAATATCATCTAAATCTGTATAATTTCCATCAGGTATTCGACATTCATACAAATCATCAGAAGTCGTATTAGCTATATAGAAAATTCCGTTATATTCATTGATGGTATACCAAGTCTTTGCAGCCGAAAAACTGTTTACAATTATCTTCAATTTGTTTGTATTTTTATAGTTTGTTAATTGTGTTGGTATATTGATATTGATAATTCTGGAATCACCAAACGATGAAAGGTCTTCACTTGATAAATAAAGTGTACGTTCAGATATTACACTCATGACTATCTCTATTTATAATATCAATATAGTTTTTATTCATTTCAATATCTTCCTTTGAATCTCTATTCAATGGTAAAGGTAATTCAATGTTTCCATTATACATATCGTCATATAGTTTTGGTCTTTTGATATAATCATCAACAATCAATTCAATATGAAATGTGGATAAATCAGGGTACAAAATCTGAGCATTTTTTATTAAGTGTTCACGTTCCATAATTTACCAAAAGATTATTATTTTCATCTTTAATCATATTTTCATTGATGGATGTATACTTATTTGATTGTGATTTATCTATACTTCTATCAAATGATGTCATTCTTTGAGGACCTTTGTTTGATATATAATCAGCCAATAATCTTGCTTCTAAGGGTGCGTCGTCATGCAAGTAATTTTTGTCGATATCGAATGTTACTCCTAATAGTCCTAATGGATTCATAACAAATTATAGAAACACAAATAGATTAAAAATTATTTTAAATTCTTTTTCCGCCGCAAAAACTTGGTACACCATCAATGAATACAATGGTATTTTTTATATAGCAAAAATAAGCACAAATGATTTATATGAATGTAGAATACCAGATGGAAATTACACGAATTTAGATGATTTAAAATCATTTTTAGAAACCATTATTTTAAATGTTCTTGTAGCCAACTTTAATTTTGTTGCACCCGCTGATAGCGTAACCGTTACATATGAGGCTATTTCTGGACATTTTAATATACAACTTAGTAAAGTTGCACCAGACATTAATTTTGTTGCATTTTCAATTACCGGTGATTTCCAAACTGTTCCAGGCAGTGCATTAGGTAATGCATTAACTGCTATATTTAATTCTCCTGGGAAATATAATGATGTTGATCAAATTTTAGGAGGACGAACAAATAAATCTGTTGCAGGATTAACAAATATTTCTCAAGTAAATAATTTATTTGATATTGAAACACCAGATTTGTTATTTAAATCTAAATTTCCGGGTAATTTACAAACAAATGATGCTATTTATTTAAGAATTACCACGTTACCAACAAATAATTTACAAAGTACTAATCTTTCAAACAATATAAATCAAAATCAAATAATAAGTAGCGACATTTTAGGAAAAGTATTATTACCTTCCGATATTTCTAGTAAATTTATTTCATATTTAGATTTTGATGAAAACTTTGGTATAGATGTACAAGCTTCACAATTTTCTCAATTACGAATTTCAATAACTGATAATAAATCTAGATTAATTCCAACAGCCTTGTCAAAAAATGGTACAGAACAATCCATTAATTTTGCAATTTCTTTGAAATTAAAAGAGTATTCTCAATGAACAATTTTTTATTTTTTATTTATTATATTATAGAAAATGTCTTTACCTTATAGCCTTGCATTTGGTCTTCAAAAATTAAACGGATATTCCACCAACTATTATAGATTAGAAACAACAAATTTGACAAGAGTAGGTCCATATGGTGTAATAACTTTAAATTTACCTGTGAACTCTTTAATAAATATGAAAAGCCTAAGTTTGCATTGTCAAGGTCGTGCTAATGAAACTAATATTGCTTGTACCAACGCTGCGGCACAGGCTGATGTAGTTATAACAACATTACCACGACGGTATAGAAAAACTTATTCAAAGGGTAGAAATTTACAGCGGTGGAATTCAAATCTCGAGTGGTATGCAACAATATTCAACGGTTTCAACTGTGTTGGATAATATAAATACAACGTTAAATAAAGAAGTTTCGTATCAAAGAGTTTTAAAAAATCAAGAAATAAATGTAAATACTGATAACTATTATACAGAATTACGACCATATATATTAAACAATTTTTTACAATTTATAGGCGAAGCAAGTCCAGACTATATTGATACAGCATTATTACCAAGTATACAAATACGATTTTATATGCACGGTCCTGAAGTTTTAGGGGCATACCAAAAATCATTAGGAGCTGGAAATGGTTTTGCCGGAACTGGGGCAGCAGAACTGGCTGCAAATGCTTCTTGGGAATTACAAGATTTGCATTTTACAATTGAAACAATTACATTTTCAAATGGTGTTTATGATAGCGCCGTGGAACGTAAATTAAGAGAAGATTCATTTATTGAGGTGCCTTTTAAAAATTATTTTACATTCTTGGATTCCCAAACAAAAATGGACAAATCAACTAGATTTTCTTTATCTACTCAATGTTTAGATAATTTGTACGCCGTGCAAAGACCTTCAACTTATAATTCAACAAATGCAGGTTTGCATAAAATTGATAATAAAATTGGAGCAACTTATGTGCCGTCATATTTTAGATTTTATGCAGGAAAATTTCAATCTTTTCAATATAATATAAATTCACTTTATTATCCAAATTATAGAGCAACCGCTCTGGATGCCTTTAATTTACTAACTATAGGAAAAGCGGATAATTATTCGGTTGATTCTGGATGCAAAATAAATTCTTTGGAGAACTGGTATAATTCTTATTGGACTGCTATGTTAAGGCTTAATATGCCTTCCGAAATGAATGTTCGTAGTCTTAGTGGCCTAGATACACGTGGTTTGAGCTCTCAATTCTTCTTACAAACACAAGCGGGCACAGATGCTTTACAAGAAGCTATTCCCGGTGGTGATAACGAAACTTTTGTAATTTGTGAATGTACTTCTACACTTCGCATAGGTATGGGTAGAATGATTGAAGTTGTTGTGTAAAACTTATTTATTTATAAATAATATACGGTTGAACAAGCTGGACAAATCAATTCTAAAAATCTAGGAAAGTCTTTAGGGAAAATAAATGTTACTTTACCAAATTTAATGTTAACTTCAGGATTTAGAAGTCCTTCAATGATGATGATTCCTTGCAAAACAATTCAAGATTTACGACCACCAGCAAGAGTTTCTAATGTGGACCCTATGTCAGGTTTCAGGAAAAAATAGATATAAAACCGGGTGATAAAGTTAGGATTAAAACTAAAACTAAAACGTTTGATAAAGAATCTCAACGATGGTCGACAAACATATATAAAGTAAAATCTATGAAAGGATTGAGTTATATCATCGAAGACGGTAAAGAAACTTTGGCACGTCGATATAAACCACGAGAATTATTGGAAGTCCAAGGTAACAATTCTAATAATAAGAAATCCAGTGATGAACCTACAGTTTCTGAATTAGTTTCTAAACAAAATAAAAAAGAAAGAACTCTTAGGAAAGAAGGTGTCTCATCTTCTAATCGAATATCTAAAAGGACAAGAAGTCAAAATAAAAATAATAAAGATAATGAAACGGAAATTGATTTACGATGATTTTTATCGATTGTATTATATATATTGTTATGGTAAGAGCTAATCAAACACAGGCTCAACGAAGGCTGAATAATAATGTTTATTGTGGATATAAAGACCCTGCACCTCAGGTCGTCCGCTTGGAAATAAAATTCAATGTAAAGCTCGTCATCAATTAAGGCGGTATGGAAGAATTTTAAGACCACCTCATCCTGCGGATAAACAACAAAATAGACGAAACAATTAATATATATGTAATATTATAAAATATATGCGAAAGATATTGACTAATGATATTGTCAAACAATATTGTCTAAACGAATTAGGCTTTAGAAATGCTGCATCTAATAAATCAATATTTCATGGATACTCTAAATTAGCTTCTAACAATTATGCTATGACCGCTCCTTCTCAAAATAGTGTTGAATTCCATACTTCTATTTCCCAAAGTCCTTTGATAAATTCAGCTGATTTGATTCAAAATTTAAAAAGAAGTGATGTCAATGTTTTTGTTCCGGGAAAATATACAAGAGCGGACAATTTACAAAGGTTTGCAGATTTAAGTGAATCTGATGTAGAAACTCCAAGAAGTTATGTATCACCTGATTCAGAACATGATGACGATGTTAAATATCTAGAAAGTTTGTCACCAACTCCAATAAATCAAGGAGAATCTGGACCTTCCGGAATAATTATTCCAAATCCTATGTTAAAACAAGCTTCATCTCCGTTTAACACACCCCAAAATCAAGGTGAATCTGGACCTTCCGGACGAAGAACCCCTTTAGTAAGACAAGCATTATTCAATTCAGCTAAAAAAGATTCCCTTAGCCCTGCACGTTTAGATATTGATGATGACGATGATACCAGTGGTGTTCAATATTTGGGTGTCGATGTAAGCCCGCTTGCAACGAGAGGACAACGTGCAAATAGAAATAATCAGTTATAAAAAATAATATATCATAATATATAAATGACTCGTGCTGAATGGAACGAAACATTGAAAAAATGTGCCAAAGAATATCATTCCAAAAAAGGCACGAAACCTCGTAAAAAATATTCCAAAAAGAAAAAGTTAAATAAATCTGCAAATATTCAATCACCACAAGTGACATCACGACCTATTGCAAATTTACCAACAAATAATAACAACCGAGGACCTGCAAGATTTCCTTTTAATTTAATTGTGTGAATTTCTTCGGTTTTTTCAGGGGGACAAAAAACCTCAAAAAAATAAAATCCACTTAAAGAGTGTAACTCAGTAGGATAAACCAAGCAAGATGAATACTTCACACGATATTCAAAATCTTGTTGACGAAGTTAAAACAAAATTATCGAGTGATGAGTATTTGAAATTTTGCAATTTACTCAAAGAAAGGCATGAAGAAGAATCTCAAAACATTCTTTGTGAATTGATATATGTCAAACCAAGGATTGTCAAAGTTGACCCCGAAAAAAATGAAGGTTGTTGTGATTTTTGGATGGATACCTCATTTACAAAAATATTAACAAAAATTACAAAGAAAGGTTATGAAGACATAAATAATGGAATAAATGAAAAAGGGTATCATAGACATTATTTGGATTCTAAACACAAGGACTCCCCTAGACATATCAAAACTAAACAATTCTATGATTTAAATATTGAAAATGAAGATGAAAAAGAATATTCGGCATATGTTGAATGGGTAAATATCATATCTTTAAAAATGGTGAAATGATTTAAGAACAATTAACATATATCTTATTGAAACATTAATTAATTTACTTTTTATTTACTTTCAATTTTATCTTTATCTTTTTATTGTAGATTTTTTTATTTATTTTTTATTGTAGATTTTTTATTTATTTTTTATCGTACTCACATTTAATCACGTAATTTATTCCCTATTTATTACGTAATTATTTCTTTAGGGTTTTCTCTTGTATTTGTTAATCATTTATTATCGTCTTTAGGGTTTTGGAGGGGCGTTATAATCGGTAGTATACTACTTGCATAAATGACCATTCATTTATACCATTGTCTCCTATTTTCAATCTTGTTTGGGAAACAGGGTCTAAAGATTTAATTTCAAAAGAACTATCAAGTTCATCTAAACCTATAGAAAATTTTGATTTAGTTGCAGGATTATTTAAAATAAAATCATAAAAATTAATATTATTCACTAAATGTAAATCACCATCAGTTTGTAATTTCATAAATTCTCTTTGATTATTTACATCAGAGTTATCAATAAAATCAATATCATTTTGATATAAAAAATCTGAAGCCATATGAATTGTTTGACAAGGGTTTGAATTATCACCTATTTGATTTACATTTATTTGATTAATTGTTAAAGGGTCAGGAATATTTGTAGATGGAGTTTGATTTCCATTAAATGTACTTGCAACTACATTGTTTCCGAATGAAGACATTATATATTATAATATGATTTCTAAATTTACGGTCGAGCAAGTTTCATAAACACCGTTCCAAATCTATCAGTTGGATTCGCTTTGAATACATATAATCCATTTACATTTGTAATAGTTTCAACCGGAGGAACATTAGTTGTTTCTACGATAGGCAAACCTTGAAATCTAACTTTCATTTTATTTGTACCAGGCACACTCCTGATAACTTAACATATTTCTTTTCTTTATTTTTTCCTTCTTTATTTTCTTTCTTTCTTTCTTTTTATTCTTTTTATCTTTTATGCTGTTTTTGGTGTATTACATAGGCTTCTAGCCTTATGTTCCACTGTTTATTTGCATGACATATACTGGCTATACAGCCTAGCAATACTATCACTTTTCGATATAATGTATGGTTGCAAACCTATAACATCTATATCCTTATATCAGTCTTGGCATACAGCCTAACACTAACATGTAAAACTTGTCCTTAATTTCTCTTGATCAACACTAACTGAGGTCCACTTTTCCAAGCTTCCCTTTCAACATGTTGCTCTCTAACAATCACTAGCAGGATTCCTGTATTGCCATCTGCCATCGACCAATCATGTGCACATATATGCCTGATTCTGGTACTCCTCCACCAATCATCAGGCAGATCACGATATTGCCATTGCAGATCTTTCTGGAATCCACCAGATCCTCAATATAATTATTGTCATTGCAGATCTTCTCCTGAAATCTGCCTTGCCATCAATTATTTCTTCATACAGCTGTGACCGGCATGCAACAAGGCCCTTGCAGCATGCAACCACCCGTCACCGGCATGCAACCTGGCCTCTGTGGCATGCAACCTGGTCTCTGTCGCATGCAACCTGGCCTCTGTGGCATGCAACCAGACATCTGTAGCATGCAACCTGGCCTTTGTAGCATGCAACCTGGCCTCTGTCGCATGCAACCTGGCCCCTGTGGCATGCAACCCGACATCTGTCGCATGCAACCTGGCCTTTGTAGCATGCAACCTGGCCTCTGTCGCATGCAACCTGGCCCCTGTGGCATGCAACCCGACATCTGTCGCATGCAACCTGGCCTTTGTAGCATGCAACCTGGCCTCTGTCGCATGCAACCTGGCCCCTGTGGCATGCAACCCGACATCTGTCGCATGCAACCTGGCCTCTGTCGCATGCAACCTGGCCTCTGTGGCATGCAACCCGACATCTGTCGCATGCAACCTGGCCTCTGTGGCATGCAACCTGGCCTCTGTAGCATGCAACCTGACATCTGTCGCATGCAACCTGGCCTCCGTGACATGCAACCGGGCCTCTGTAGCATGCAACCCGACATCTGTAGCATGCAACCTGGCCTCTGTCGCATGCAACCTGGCCTCTGTAGCATGCAATCTGACATCTGTAGCATGCAACCTGGCCTCCGTGACATGCAACCGGGCCTCTGTAGCATGCAACCTGACATCTGTAGCATGCAACCTGGCCTCCGTGGCATGCAACCGGGCATCTGTAGCATGCAACCAGGCATCGGTGGCATGCAACCAGGCATACGCAGCATGCAACCAGGCATCTGTATCATGCAACCACTCGTCGGCAGCATGCAACCAGATCTCTGTAGCATGCAACCCCGCTGCTCGTACCTCCCGGTACAACTCCTCCCCCCTCAAGAGCGGCCTATCTCCCGATGCCGCTCCCGGTGTCTTCAGGTATCAAGCTCCCCGAATTGGAGATGGTGGAAGAGATGACGCAGTAACGGAGCTGGTACGGGGTACACGGCGTGAGCATCTCGCGCCCCTGGTTGCTGTGAAGACGATGGTCCAAGCTGAGCAGTCTCAGGGTGCCCTCCGGTGGCCCATTTACATGCGCAGGGTGTCCGCGAGGTACACTCCAGCAATGGCGTTGGTGGAGGTGAGCTAGTCCAGATACATGTCGGCTTACGATATCGCTCTCCATACTTACAGTAGGTGCAAAAAAGAGGCTGTGGCAGTTTACGAACCACTGACCGCAACCGCAGTGCATTCGGGTATCTTCCCTCAGGGTTTTCAAGAAACCAGTGCTTGGGCTTCAAGTACTCGATAGCATCCAGGGTGCATTTCACACTCTTGTCTGCTCCTTCCAGATCAGGAGGGCCTCCCGTAGTGCGCGCCTGACTGTACTGGGTGCATGGAGGGCTGGCCCAGATGACATCAAAGAATCCCGGTGGATACTGAGTGGGGTCCCAGTCCTCCATTGATGCGAGATGGTTAGGTTGCCAGCGTGGGTCGTTGTCGAGCCGTCGCAAAAAGTTCGGCAAGAAAATGCATAATCGAACTAAATGGAGGTTTTTCGATGTTTGGAGAGTTACTAGGCCTTATTAGGGCAATAATAATACCCCGTGAGGGAAAATTTTTGAAAAAAAAAAAATTGGTGCTCGCCGGGGGGCAAAAACGCTGTTTTCGGGCCATTTTGAGTGCGAGGGGGCTAGAGGATTTCAGTTAGGTGACCAAATCGCGCGTTTGAACTTCGTGGGACCTTTCAAGGACCATCACGGGCAACTAAGTGGAAGAAATGATGCGAAATTTTAATTTGGGTGCTCGCCGGGGGCCAAAATGGCTGTTTCTGGGGCCTGAGCAGGCCATTTTGAGTGCGCGGGTGCTAGAGGATTTCAGTTAGGTGACCAAATCGCGCGTTTGAACTTCGTGGGACCTTTCAAGGACCATCACGGGCAACTTAGTGGAAGAAATGATGAGAAATTTTAATTTGGGTGCTCGCCGGGGGCCAAAATGGCTGTTTCTGGGGCCTGAGCAGTGATGTGAGATGAGACTTTCAGCCCCCCCCATAAGGTGGGGGGCAGTCACACTCTCTCTGATCACCCCTTGACCCGAGGTGCCACGTCAGCTTGCTTCCGCCAGTTCGTTCCGCGATAATAAAACCCCAAAGTTATTTTATTATCTCATCTTAGTCTGCAGTGAATTGCGGTGTCACTCCCTGCTAGTGCTTCCGCCAGTCTAATATATAACATATATTAGCCTTTTCTGTCAGGTTATCGGTCCACCATCTTTGGTGTGGCATCCTTTTCTCGGCAACTTTGATCACGCACGTAACCCGCACGTAACCCGCACGTAACCCGCACGTAACCCGCACGTGCACGTAACCTCCGCACGTACCTCGGAAATTTGTAATTTTTCGACCAACTTCAACCGAATTTAACGAGACCTTCGCCCCTACGTATCGGCGTTTTTGATTTCGCCGCATCTCTTAACTTTCAACAGACATTTACGCCTTCAACACTCTGGCCAGCAGCGCCTCCGCTGCCGGAAAATTGGCTTGCCGCACGACGTTTTTGACCTCACCGCCGTTTTACTCGTCGAATTTTACCCAAATTTGACTTCTTCATCGCTCGATTTGGTTAATTTTACGGAAAGTTACGTTCACACCAAGCACCCAAACGCGCTCTCGACTATCTGGCCAGCAGCACCGCTCCTGGCGGGAGAACGGTTTACCGCACGACGTTTTTGACTCGACCAACGTTTTCCCCGCGAAAATCTACCCTTAGTTGACCCTTTCATCGTTTGATTTGCTTAATTTTACGAGAA
Source organism: Cymbomonas tetramitiformis (assembly GCA_001247695.2). NCBI lineage: Eukaryota > Viridiplantae > Chlorophyta > Pyramimonadophyceae > Pyramimonadales > Pyramimonadaceae > Cymbomonas > Cymbomonas tetramitiformis. The sequence continues at coordinate 42,738 of LGRX02001282.1, forward strand.
ACTCGCTTTTCGCTTGGGAACCCTAATTTTGGGTTCGCAGATTCTGCAGTCAGCAGTCAGTGGTCAGCGACCATGTCCACTGGACCTCATCGTGCGCGACAACATTCTACCTCTGGCTTTGGTCTGGTGGTGTCTGGTGGTGCTTGCGCACCAGACACCAAGCGCGACTACGACATTTTCGCCATCGACAACGAGTGCTATGACTCCTACGAGAGCGCCATTCCCACATTCCTCCCCCTCTGCCACTTGCCTCTGGTGGTGCTTGGCCACGTTACGCCATGGCCGCGCACAGGTATTGGCTGGTATCTGAGGGGCCGGTCTGGTTACCGCCTTTCATGGGGTCGCAGCCCATCGCCAATGCCACAATCGACCTGCCACCAGACGCATCACGGTCTGGTGGTGTGAATTAGACGGACACATGCAATGAACGGCTCTAGCTATGTTGTGCAGTAGTTTCGAACTGCAAGAGGTCCCATTGGGCCTATAACTGCTACCTGTTTTTGCCTAGGGTTTGGGTTTGGAATGCAGGCTTGCCCGCCTTGTTGTGGCACCTCACGCCTTCGGGGTGAGGTGGTGTGATGTGAGATGAGACTTTCAGCCCCCCCCATAAGGTGGGGGGCAGTCACACTCTCTCTGATCACCCCTTGACCCGAGGTGCCACGTCAGCTTGCTTCCGCCAGTTCGTTCCGCGATAATAAAACCCCAAAGTTATTTTATTATCTCATCTTAGTCTGCAGTGAATTGCGGTGTCACTCCCTGCTAGTGCTTCCGCCAGTCTAATATATAACATATATTAGCCTTTTCTGTCAAGCAGGCCATTTTGCGTGCGCGGGGCTAGAGGATTTCAGTTAGGTATCCGAATCGCGCGTTTGAACTTCGTGGGACCTTTCAAGGACCATCACGGGCAACTTAGCGGAAGAAATGATGAGAAATTTCAATTTGGGTGCTCGCCGGGGGCCAAAAAGGCTGTTTCTGGGGCCTGCGGCGCAGGCCATTTTGAGTGCGCGGGGGCTAGAGGATTTCAGTTAGGTGACCAAATCGCGCGTTTGAACTTCGTGGGACCTTTCAAGGACCATCACGGGCAACTTAGTGGAAGAAATGGTGAGAAATTTCAATTTGGGTGCTCGCCGGGGGCAAAAATGGCTGTTTCTGGGGCCTGAGCAGGCCATTTTGCGTGCGCGGGGCTAGAGGATTTCAGTTAGGTATCCGAATCGCGCGTTTGAACTTTGTGGGACCTTTCAAGGACCATCACGGGCAACTTAGTGGAAGAAATGATGAGAAATTTTAATTTGGGTGCTCGCCGGGGGCCAAAATGGCTGTTTCTGGGGCCTGAGCAGGCCATTTTGCGTGCGCGGGGCTAGAGGATTTCAGTTTGGTATCTGAATCGCGCGTTTGAACTTCGTGGGACCTTTCTTCGCCTGCGCTGCCTTCTTCGCTGCAACCTTGGCTGCCTCCGCTGCTTTCTTGCCCGCCGCATCCTTCTTTGAGGCTGCCTCCTTCGCCGCCGCCTGCTGCCTCGCCATCTTCTCTCGCTTTCCGGCCGCGGCCTTGGCCGCCGCCTTCGCCGCAGCACCTGTTTCCGAGACGGCATCCGCTGGGCCCCCATACACGGGCTTCAGCTCACCTCCAGCATGACATCTTCCTTCTTCTTGTGGTGATTGAAACTTGCGACCTGCGCGAAAGTCCCCGCCTTGTGCGCCTCGGCATCTGGAAAATGGCGAGGCGATCCGGGATCGTTCTTTTCGTGATCCGGAACGGGATCGATCCCGGGAGGGAAGTTTCTTACGGGATCGATCCTGGAACGCCCCGGGTACGGGAACGATCCTGGAACGCGCCAGGTACGGGAACGATCCTGGAACGCTCCAGGTACGGGAACGATCCTGGAACGCTCCAGGTACGGGAACGATCTTGGAACGCTCCAGGTACAGGAACGATCTTGGAACGCTCCAAGTACTGGAACGATCCTGAATCGATGGGGGGACACTCATGATAAGTCCAAGGGTCGGTTCAAGCATTCAAGGCAAGTACCATGAACCGCACATTAAAAAAAAGGTAGACTTTCACAAGGCTAGAAAGCAGGAGGCAAATTCAAAAAGAAAAAAATCAACAAATCCACATAAATAGATACACCTTTGAGTACACACGCTACTTCATTTGCATATGTTCATACGGTCTCCACTAAGATGGTATCACTGGCTATTATACTCTTCTTCTTTCTCATCTATACTTCCCACTCCTATAGCGTTTTGGTGTTGGGGTATTTTTGTCAAAGTTGCAAGCCACTTGGTTGGTTGCGCAAGCTTCACACGCGATTGTGTCGTATTCCATCTTTTAACTTGGGTAAACAATCTTGAATACTCCTTGCTGAAGGTGTTTGGCACCTCTGTCTGCACATGCGATAGTGCCACAGTGAGTAACACTTGAAAAGAACTTATGCGCACAAAACAACAAAGGGTAAATAAGTACTTACCGCAGCTTGTGACTTCGTGCACGAGTTCTCATTTATTTCATACTCGACGGCCTAGTCTTTCAAGCTTGGGCCACTGGCCATCTGGCTTCTAGAGTTTTCTTTCCCTTTTCTTCTATTGCTCGTGCTGATTTTTTTTGTCTTATTATCCGCATTTTTTTCTTTTTGGGAAGGTGATGCTTGCTTGTTGGTCCCCGAGTAGCGCACGTCCATGTTTTGAGTGGCCATCCTGAGGAACGAATCGTGGTAAAGCTCAACACACATAAGCTGACATGCTGAGCTCAACTGAGAAGCAAAGCAAAGCAAACAGCAAAGTAGGGCAAAGCTGAGTCGAGTTGAGCAGAGCTTAGTCGAGTTGAGCTAAGTTGAGCTAAGTTGAGCTAAGTTGAGCTTAGTTGACACGCTGACAGGAGCAAAGCTGACACGCTGAGCTGATATAAGCTAACAAGCTAAACTAAGCGGAGCTGACAAACCGAGTTGAGCTGACACACAGTTACAGGTACGGGATAATATAGCATAGGCTGGAATATGTGTGTATATGTGTGTGCCTGTTGTGTTATTCCTATGCTAGGGAAATATCACACCTCTTTGTGGCGCGACGGGAGACAAGTGGTCACAGACACAAGAGTGTCAGACCTACTCAAACCCAAGATGCCATACATTACAACAAGGCCAATACCTTGTTGCTCGCGGATCAAGGGCGCTCCAAACAAACCCACAGACCAAGGGTGCAGGCGCCTTCTTCTACGAGTAGAAAGCGTGACCACAATGGTTCCTTCAATGGCGCAGTCACCAATGTGTGGCCAAGGGAGTTCGTTTTTGCAACGCCACAAAGGAGGTGTAATATTTGATACCTATGCTAAATAAAATAATTCTCTTAAAATAATTCTAAAATAAGTCTATACATTAAAACAAAACAGTATGATAAAAAGAAAATAAACCACCACTCTAAGTGGGGTAGGATTTTACCTAAAGGGAATCCGGCCCAGTTCGCCTAATTATTACCCAGCAGTTCAATCGCGATGGTTCCACGCGACGAGGCCACAATCGACACGGCGTTCCACCTGCTTTGAGTCCACAGAGGCCTCAAGCGTGACACGATGCGTGGTACAAAAAAGAGAGGTGCCTCATTCTCAACGGTTCCACCTGCTTTGAGCCTGCAGGACCCTCATGCGTGACACGATGAGTGGTACACAAAAGAGGGGGGCCACAATCCACACGGCGTTCCACCTGCTTTGAGCCTGCAGGACCCTCATGCGTGACACGATGAGTGGTACAAAAAAGAGAGGTGCCTCATTCTCAACGGTTCCACCTGCTTTGAGTCCACAGAGCCCTCATGCGTGACACGATGCGTGGTACAAGAAAAAAGAGGTTCCAACGGTTCCACCTGCTTTGAGCCTGCAGGACCCTCAGGCGTGACACGATGAGTGGTACACAAAAAAGGGAGGCCACAATCGACACGGCGTTCCACCTGCTTTGAGTCCACAGAGGCCTCAAGCGTGACACGATGCGTGGTACAAAAAAGAGAGGTCCCTCATTCTCAACAGTTCCACCTGCTTCGAGTCCGCAGAGCCCTCCTGGGTGACACGATGCGTGGTACAAAAAAGAGAGGTCC
>LGRX02001283.1:0-39296 GCA_001247695.2 Cymbomonas tetramitiformis
GCTCTGAACCGCAGCCCCTCACTTGGGGTCAGCTCTGCCGCAGCCCCTCGCTTGGGGTCAGCTCTGCCGCAGCCCCTCGCTTGGGGTCAGCGCTGCCGCAGCCCCTCGCTTGGGGTCAGCTCTGCCGCAGCCCCTCGCTTGGGGTCAGCTCTGCCGCAGCCCCTCGCTTGGGGTCAGCTCTGCCGCAGCCCCTCACTTGGGGTCAGCTCTGCCGCAGCCTCGTCCTATTGCACTGACTTCTCGAACGCTTCTGTACGCGTGGCAGAGCACACAACGCTTACGAGCTTGCTAAGTAGCATGTCTTCTGTATCGTAGATGTTGCTGGCCTACGAGTATGCCATGCAGCAGACATATTTGAGCCCAGAGAAGCTCTTTGGAGGTGTGTGAATTCAGAAAGTCCACGCAGGCTCATGACCGAGTATCTCTCACTGACGAGAGGGTTCGCAGGGAGCTCGTACCCTGGATCCACGGCGGCAGCGGCACTTGCGACAGCACCACGAGCACGCCGCTGACATTCTCGCGATCCCACGCTGTCTCCCGGGCTTTGGGGCTGGCATTCACATCGCGCAGTTCATCACCATTGTTGGCTTCGCTCTGGCCAGGATGCGCAGCTGTATGCACAGCGCCGTCCTTCGGAGGCTCGGGATCTGGACCGTCCGCTTGCACTGCACAGATTCCAGACGCACCATTAGAGCAGCATTCCACACTGTACTCACAAGCTAGCAGCTCAGCCAAGGGGAGCGGACTCGTCCAGCCAAGGGGAGCGGACTCGTCCAGCCAAGGGGTGCGGAGTCGTCCAGCCAAGGGGAGCGGGCTCGTCCAGCCAAGGGGGGCGGACTCGTCCAGCCAGGGAGCGGACTCGTCCAGCCAAGGGTGCGGACTCGTCCGGCCAAGGGAGCGGACTCGTCCAGCCAAGGGGAGCGGACTCGTCAGCAGGGGTGCGGACTCAGCCAAGGGGGGCGGACTCGTCCAGCCAAGGGGAGCGGACTCGTCCAGCCAAGGGGTGCGGACTCGTCCAGCCAAGGGGAGCGGACTCGTCCAGCCAAGGGGAGCGGACTCGTCCAGCCAAGGGGTGCGGACTCGTCCAGCCAAGGGGTGCGGACTCGTCCAGCCAAGGGGAGCGGACTCGTCCAGCCAAGGGGGGAGGACTCGTCCAGTGATAAGCTAACACCGTGTTGTTATCCAACATATACCGAACGTTCTGCCTAAATAGGTAAAGTCTCAACCAAAGACACGGTTCTTGGCTTAACACTGGACGAGTCCTCACCCCTCAGCTCCCCCCAACTCCACCTGCCCGCACCTCCACTGGACATATCTGCGTCAGGACTCCATCGACTTTTGTGCCCGGACCCTGTCGATCCTGTGCGCTGGCCCAGCAGGCAGCGCGCGACAAAAAGTGCGGAACAAGCGAGCCGCTACTCAGCGCATATCCACACACGCACCAAAGCAGCAGAAGCACCTGAATTGCCGTTGTCGCCAGGTGGTGCTCGCGAGCGCCGGCTCCAGCCCCACCACTTGCGCTTCCAAGAGGAACTTGGTGCGCTGCCCGCGGCCTCTGCATCTGCAATTCGCACCACCCACGATGTAAGAGCAGTCGATATGCAGCGGCAGCAGCCGCACACCGCCCTCAGCGTTCCCCTTCACAAGGCAGCCGCGCACCGCACTCAGCAATCCCCTCTGAAAGCAGGCGTGCGCGGGCCGCAGCCTCCTTGCCCAGCAGCCGTTCAGCGCCCGCAGGTTTGGCCTGACCATGCGCACCTTCTTCTGGTTCCGCTGTAGCCGTTTTGCTCAGCGGGGTAGGAAGCTCCGTAGACGATTGCGATGCGCTAACTTTCACATCCGCTTTCCGCTCTCGCGCTGCAGCCGGATTCCTCGAGGACGCTGGATCGCGATTGCCGGCTGGCTGTGCATCTCGACCACGTTTTGAGAAAGCGCGTTGTCGACTCGTGGCGCCATCTGCTCTTCGGTAGGAGCGTTCTGCTGTCGCAACATCAAAGCCCGCGTCGTGAGAAGGGCGACCGGGAGACAGCCAGCCAACCGAAGTGCAACAAAGTAAGATAGACGGGGTTCGGAGAGGCCTCACCTTTGGGTATGCACGAGAAGGCTTCGACGTTGACCAAGGGGATCCGCATCGTATTCTGTGCCATAAGATGAGTAGTATCAGTAGCTTTGCTATCAAGAGTGGGCTAAGGAAAACTCTGCCCTGGCGAGTGCAGTAGGAAGCCACCGTATCCTCTAGACACCGGTTCGCAGGACAGGCCCAGCAGCAAAATCATGCCAGATACTGGATAGGAAGTCTTGGCCCTATCCACACCCGTGGATCTAAAAACACCCACTCTTTAGATACGATAATCGTTATGAACTATTTGAATATGGAAATCTCGATGTATCCGAGATTCCCCCCAAAACACACAACAGCACAATATGGAATTCGTCATGTCCGCGCGATGCGGGTGTCAATAGGGACCAGGCTTCCTAGTACGCCCCACCTGAGTGCAGGTGAATCCTTACGGTGCTGGATAACAGGGCATAACTGCAAACGTTGTGCACCGTTCACCGACCAGGAGCGCCAACTGTAACCCTGGCCTCAGGCACGGATTTCCAATATTCCAGATCTGACCCCCCCCCCAGAACACGAAGGCAGCTGAGTGGAGAGTTGGAGTCGAGCGAGCTAAGCCGTTGTAAATGAACCGGAGAAATAACGAGGCCCAGAGCGCTAAGCCTCTTTGGTGGTACCGAAAAGAAAATAGCCAGGACTAGCGCGCGAAGCCTCTTTGGTGGTCTGCAGATAAATCAGCTTCCGGGTGCAGCAAGCACGAAGTGTCAACTGTTGTCAGCGCAGAGCTTTAAGAATACTCATTTCTAATAGGATCGCAAAAACTACGACCCTGACTGCAAGTTTGACTGCCAGGCGCGAGCGGCTCTCTCTCTAGCCTGCAGAAACGCGCGATTTGAAAAAACGTGAGATCCAGAGTGGTTCCTAGTGCGTATATTGCTCACAGGTTTGAAAACAGTGCACATAACAGATTAAACGTTCAATCCCTTTGAAATCCAAGTAAGTTTCCCACCCAGAGTAAGTTTCCACAGGATCCTGTGCGCCAGGAACTGAAAAGCAGCCTAAAGTTTTCGCGCGCTCGGACAGTAGAAATCACGCGTTGTTATAAGCAAAAGGTTCATACTACTTTATAAGTCTGAGGAGACACTCGCTTGGTTTGCAACCAGTGAGGGACGCATACTTGCTAGAAACTTCAACAGCATATATGTGGGCGGACAGGGGTGTCTTTGTACGCGCAGCAGCCTTCACCAGCATTCTCCGTGGGCCAAAGAAACCGTTTTGACATGTACTACCCAACATGGGATACGAGAGATTTTTGAAATGCCTTGAATACTCACTGCTCGGAGTCCCGAAACCAGAACCTGCATTCCCTTATCTTATGCAAGAAGAATCAGTAATTCTAATTGTTAACTTGCAACTTGAAACACCATTTCCGTAGGGCTGTCGTGTGTCACCCGATCGGCAGAGGGTTCTGTTGGCTATTCGTTGCTCGAAACGAAGGTTCCCTCCGCTTCGGATCAGGTAAGGAGGATGTGGATCGCAGGATGAGCTGACGATGACGATGACGTCCGCGTCCTGGCGATGCCGATGACGTGATGAGGTGTGATGTGATGTGATGAGGCTACTCGTGTCACCTCACTGTTCAAATTTAATTTATAATCTCTATCGATAGTGTTTTACTTTTAGGGCTCTGTCGTGTGACAGTGTCACAGTAGTGATGGGTAGATCAAGAGACGCAGACGCAGCGCAGTCTGAGTCTTGTCTTAGACAGTGACAATGTCTAGACATACCGATAGCGATAGACACTGTGGATGTGGTGACATGACATGACAATGACATGACAATGACAATGACATGACATGCCATGCCATGACATGACATGACATATGACATGATATGATATGATATGATATATATGATATGACAATGACATGATTTCATCATCGTCACCATCACCTCAGGAAAGTTCGATTCGAGAGATCCAACGCTCCATTGTATTCCAACAACGCATCGGACGGACATACCATTGCACTGCTTACTACAATATCGAATACGAGATTGTCATTTTGTGAGTGGAACTTGGGATCGTGCACAAGATGGCACGTGGCACGATGGCAGAAGATATACTATCGATTTTGAAGTATTATGTGACTAACATTTACGATTAGTTTCACAATTGAATGAAATCTGTAGTCTCTGCTGGATGTGACACCCCGAGTGTGTCACAGTCCTATGTATGTACTAGTACTGTGTACAGTACGGGTGTCACAGGTTTAGGGTTTCCGGCTTAAGCCGAGCTTTGGTTAATATAACTGTCGCAAACGCGTGTATATGATGGTACGAATATCCTCGGAATCGAGCAACCTTAACACTCGCGGATGATCATAAGTTCGTCATTAACATTCACTGGTGCCAGTAACTGTTCCAGCAATTCTCAACACAACACAAGATCGTGAAGCTACAAAATTTTTGAAATTTTGATATCCTAAGATCGAACGCTAAGCTCTTTCATGCAAGCCCAGATTTCCAACATCCCCCATCTGTAGCTGCTGCGCGCAGTAGCTCAGACTCAAATATGGGCTTGTTCAACATACTGGGTTGTATCACCATCTGCCATGAACTTGCCCAAACTGAAAGTGAACATACCAATGCCTTCACCTTCTCCACCCTGTAACATCCTGGCTCTGACCAGCGGGTTCTTGAATACCAAGACCCACATACACCTGCGGCCAATAGGTCCATGTTCCAGATGTCCAATCACATGCAAGCGTCCTGTCTGACTCAATCGTCTGAAGTACGCGGCCCTGCTCTCGGTCATGTCTGTCAAGTAATAAGATGGAACGTGGACACATGCCACCACACGACTGGCCATCACTGCCAATGGAAACGCGATATCCAGCGCTGCAAACCAAGGTGAAGTCACCACTGCGTCACAGACACCATATTTCTCCTTCCATATGCGATAATTACCTGGCTGAAGTGCATCACGCGCCTCAGACCAACCCAACTGAGGATTCCAGTCATTATTCATAAACCTCAACTGCGGTCACTGCTCCACCATCACCTCACTGATGGACCCAGTACCTGCCCACGGGTCCCAGACGCCATCGACGGACTTCCAGTCCACCTCTGTCGCCAAACGCCTCACCTCGGAGGGCACCGTGATGACCAGCTCAAGCCCCCACTGCAGTGCGCTGGCTTCTCGCACCTGGGCTTTGGTCATGTGTCTCACTTCTCCTCGTTTTTCAACTTCTTCCTCAGCCAAGGCAGGCACAAGAGGTGCATCCCTCAGCTGCCTCGCCATTGCCTTCTGTTCTCGATATTTCTTGCTCGGCACCGTGCGATGCCCCTCATTCCAATGCCCTGGCATGAAGATCTGCACAGCCTTCGACAGCTTATCCTGCCTACCCCAATCAATCTGATCTGGCACGCCAAAGAACACGTCTTTCCCTTCCAATAGCATCTCCCTCGATGAGATGGCATGCCATGGCTGAGATTTGTCTCCCTTCACCACACGACGGGGACCCACGTCCTGCTGGCAGCACGCGCATTTCTGAGGACAGCTTCTCGTTCAGTTGCTGCTCCTTCATGCCAAGTCTGTCCTCCAGGACTCCAGAGCTCTCGTCTTCCTGGGTCTGCACCTCGGCGTTGGCAGCTTGCATTCCCGTGCCTGAGCACCTGGGACATAGCCACTCGCCTTCTGGTACTCCGTCTAGTGCTGGGTTAAGACACCACAAGTGGTAACCCCTGTAGGTGGCATGGCGCGATGCTCTGCACCGTGCTCTTCTCTCTTAACTTGGTGGCGTCCTCAAGCACCACCACACCATCCCGCTGTATCTTGACCAGCTTCAGAATGGCGGACTTGGTCGCGACTTCCATGCCGCTGCGAGGCTTCTGTCTAATGTAGACAAAGTCCCCCACCTTAAACTGGTGTGGTTTAGGCTCAATATCACCACCCCTTCTTCCTTCGTAATGTAGAGTGTCACGATGTTGTGCAACCTCCAGACTGCAACCAGCGTGCACCATCAGTCGCTTCACCACCTCTGCTCTCAGGAGGAGGTCCTTGTATGACCCGAGCGTCCTTGTCATCCTTGACCTCTGGGCTGAAGTCTATACTGGGCGCCCGCTTCAAGTCCGGTGGCACCACTGCCTCTTGGGCAAACGTAGCAAAGTGAACGGTGCCACTCCTGTGGACTCTTGACGTGCTGCATTATAGCTCAGCACGAGTGGCCAGAGCTGCTCGTCCCACTCATAGTCGAGGCCCTTCTCCAAGGCGATCTTCTTGAAGCAGAACTTCATCGTGCGCACCACTCGCTCAGTGAGACCATTGCCTTCCGGTGAGTCTGGCGATGTGACTCGTCGGTCTATCAGACAGTCTCTGCATAACTGCTTAAACTCGCCCTCGAACTCCTTGCCTCCATCCACCAGGCACTCTGCTGGCGCCCCGAACACCGCCAGAACATGACTGCGAAATGCCGCCGCGATGGTCCGTGCCTCCTTGTCAGGAATGGGCACGCAGACTATGAACCTGGTGTAGTGCTCGGTCATAATGAGCACCCTGTTGTTGCCCGCATTGGTCTGCCTCCTTGAAGGCCACGCTAGGTCCAGCGACCACCGATACATGAATGACACGATCTCAAGGGGTGACAAACACGCCTCTTCCCTTGCATAGTGAGTTTTCACACGCTGACAGGTTTCACACTGAGTAACCACGGCCTCAACGTCCTTCTTCAGGTCGGCCCACCAATGGCGCTGCCACAGAAGATGCTGCGTGCGTCTTATGCCCCAATGGCCAGTTCTGGAATGGTATTCATTGACCAGCGCAAGACGGTCAGCAGGCTTGGGTATTCTCACTTCCTTGCCTGACAGCGTGATCATGTAGATTTCGTCCGTCGCCTCGTCCCATCGATGTCGTGTTGCGCGTCTCCTTACACGACGAGCTTCATCCTCTGGCAACCTCACGCTGCCATTGGACTTTAACCATCTGAGGCACCATGCATCATCATGCACATCTCGATGCTTGTCACGGTCAGCCTGCTGCTCGGCCACACTGGCCATCAAGTCCGCGAACCTGGTGGTGCACGCCAACCTGGGGAGTCTCATCTCCACATCTTTGGCAGGCGGACTCCAAGCAGGCACATTAACACGCGATGCTGGAGTTGCGCCCTCCTTCACGAAGTGGCTCGCGTGCCTCTGGCGATACTGCTCGATGGCGTAGAGCTGCCACTCCTTCTTCTTCTTCTTAGTTCTAGCCTTCTGTCGCTGGGCCCCAATTCCTTCTGCACCTTTCTGCCCTTGTGAGCACATTGTCTGCAGCTTCTCCTCCCAGTCACGGTGACTCATGGTCTTCGCCACCTGCTGAGTATATGCGTTCGAATTCTCAACCCATTCCGCCAGCAAAGCTTGCCTCTGCTGAGGGTCCGACCTCGCGTGGTCCGCCCAGTTGTTGTCTACAGCGATAGGCCGTCCTGGGGAATTCTCCGCCTCCAAGGACTCCTCGCTGTGAGGAAGCCCCTTCCTGCTTGCTTCTGCGACCGCCATCAACAGTTCCATAGCCCTGCGATCCATGGCCAGGCCCAGAATGCTCGCCAGTTCTACGTCGTTCAGGCCATCGGCCATGCGTAGTTCGCTTGCGCTGTAGCCCATGGCTAGCGCCTTCTCGTCGAGGTTCACCTCTCGGGACTCTCCTCGATGTCTTCATCATTCTGGTTGCGCACCACAGTGCCCATCCTTGCTTTCCTGAATGCTCTTGACCCTTGCGTCGCCATGATGGTGGGAAGAGCCCTCAACGGTTCTCCCACCACGTTCACCACGTAGTGAGGCGCGCGGTCTGTTCTTATCACTGGCCTGGGCTGCCAGCCCTTGGACAGGATTGACGATACAACTCGTCCTTCTGGTCTCGCCACCTTGCTCATCACGGAGCGGAACTGGTGGCTCTGGAACAAGTTGCTCCAATACGCTCGCAATCGATGTGCGTAAGCGCCTGCTTGTGCTGCATCAAAGGACACTGGTCGGCCAATGACGCTGGCAATGTATGGGAACACCTCGTCCCTGATCTTGGTCCCGGGCCTGTGCGACAATGGGGACACGTTCTCCAGGATGTATCCTGGGGGCTTCTGCTGCTGTAGCTGCTGCAGCGTGGATAGAAGCCGAACCACTTCGTAAAATAATTTGCTATGCCTGCCATCCAGGCCTGTAAGCGTCCCAGCAGGGGAAAGGTCCTGGCATGGGAACCCACACACCATGACCCACTGACGTCCTCGAAGAGCTCCTGCCCGTATGAAGTCAGCGCTCGTCGTGTCGCGCAGATCTTGTGGTAGAGCCCCAAATTCCACCGCACTGGGCGAAATGAGGTCAGGGTATCGTCGTAGCAGCGCCGTGCACCTGGCTCTGGCCACTGCCTGACTGCTTGGTGATATGTCTTGATATAAGTATCGATCCACCTTCATGCCACTGCGGAGCAGCATCTCCAGACCAGCACAAAGGCCTCCACATGGCTCATAGCACACTACACCTTCCTCTCGAGCTTGCGAGAAGAACTGCTTGTTCAACACCCTGGTGTCCACCTTCTCAGGCTTCAAGATGCGTTCGCCTTCGAAGTACTCATTGCTGTATACAGCGGGACTTCCTTCGCCATGCGTGCCTCGCGTGGGTCGTGTCAGGCTCAGCGCTTTCCAAGCTGCCCTCGCCAACCTTCCAGAGTCGGTCACCAATTCGGGCAGATCAGTGTCGAACATAACCGCCTGATTGCACTCCAATTCCTCCTGGTGATGCAAATCAAACAAACGATGCACTGGTCCCGTGCCCAGCTGCTCCACGGCAGCCCTCTTGCAGTAGTTGGCAACTTGGACCTCTGGCGTGGCCTCTTCCCCTGGGGAAACCTCCCCAGCTAACATGAAGCACAAGTGATCGCGGAAATCCTTCCTGCGCACTTCCCCCACGCCTGCGTGAAGCGCAGTCACCTTTTCTCTCTCATGCCTTGCCCCAGTCTCATCTGTCGTGGTTGGTAACGGGTAGCGAGACGGCACGTCAGCGTTACTGTTCTTGGCTCCTGGGCGATACTGCACCGTGAAGTCGAACTCCTGCAAGCTGATTGCCCAGCGCAGGTGCTGACCCTGAAGATCAGCCTTCTCCATCAAAGTGGTGAGCGGTGAGTGGTCAGTTACCAGCGTGAAGTGTACGCCATGCAGGTACTGTCTCAACGTGCGCACTGCCCACACCACTGCAAGCATCTCGCCCTTGAAACTGGCGTACTGCCTCTCTGTCTTACTCAAGGATCGACTGATCGCCATGCAAATGTACTCCTTACCATCGTCATCCTTCTGGCCCAGCACTGCGCCAATGCCATAGGTGCTCCAATCAGTGTACAATATGAGGCAATGAGGGGTCTGTCGTAGTCGATAGGCCTCAGACATCTCCCAGAGCAGAGCGCGTCCTTCAGCTCCTGGAGTGCTTGGTCTTGATCCTTCCCCCAAGCTCCCTTGATATCGGTAATCTCTTTCTTGAGCAGGTCGTTGAGAGGGCGAGCCATCTCCGAGTAATTTGGCCCTCCTGGCTCACCCACTAAGCCCTTGTAGTAATTCATCATGCCCAAGATGGAACGAAGCCCCGTCTTGTCCTGCGGCCTCGGAAGCTCCTGGATGGCCTTGCATTTCGCTTCCTGTGCGCCAATGGAGTTATGCCCAATGCGGTAACCCAGAAAGTCCACCGTGGCTGCGCCAAAGGTGCTCTTGCCTGCGTGCAATCTTATGCCGGCGTCCCCCAATGTACGCAACACGTCCTCAACGTCCTTCAGATGTTGCTCAGGCGTGGAGTCAGTGTAAACCACTACGTCATCAACGTATGCCACAGTGCAGTGCTGCAGATGGCGCAACTCGTAATCCATGATTCTCACAAACGCAGATGTTGCTCCAGCTGCCCCAAAAGGCATCGAGGTGTACTGGTACAGCTGGTTCTTCCACCAGAACGCCGTCTTGCTCCTGTGTGCCTAGCAGGCGCCCGGAGAAGGCTACGTCCCCGGAGAGGTGCGTGTTGTTGAAGGCGTCGCGGCACCAGATGTGGAGCTCCTCTTCCGTGGCCATGGGAATCTGGTGGAAGGCTTTGGTGCCATCCAGCGTGGTCTTGAACTTGGCCTTCGCGACCTTCTGATAAAGCTCCTCTGGTCGATGTGGAAGCGTGTTGTCTTTGAGGGAGACAGTGCCGGTTGACACCCCTGAGATCCACGCAGAATCTCGTCTGGGTCCAAAGGCCAGTCTCGTGATCCTTCTTGCCAGCCACGACGACGTTACTCGCATGCCTGCAATGCTTGGCTGCAGGCTCTATGAAGCCATACTCCAGGAGTTCCTTGCAGTGGATATCGATGATTTCCTGCTCGCCCGGGCTGTACTTCCTGGGCCTCTGGTAGGCGGCCTTGGATTCGTCTATGAAAGGAATGGAGAACGTGTTGTGCTCCGCCTTGCCCTTGTAGCCTGTAAGATCGTGAGGACTGTTGGCAAAAGTGGCCTTGCACCTGCGAAGAACATTCCGCATTTCCTCCCAGTGCTCCTCCTTGAAGTCAGGATGTCCTCCAAACGTGGCATTGAGCTCAGTGTCGAGCCACGCTGCCTCGTCCTTGGTCACTGTCGTGTCACCTAGAGGTTGAAGCTCGTCCAGCACGGTGTACGGCAAGACCTCATCCTGCTCCGCGACGTTGGCTTCCCAGCCCGCATCTGGGTTTTTCAAGTGTGCCGTTATTTCGCATATTTATTCGAATCGTGCCACTCCAGAATATTGGACACAATCTGAAACAGGCGTATAAAAGGAATATAATCCTCGCGACAAGTCATTTTTTAATCATTATACACGAGTGACGTCAGACTGTATAAATCACATGAAACGTCTTTTTCGAATCAAAATTCAGGAGTCTCATCCTCCACGAGGTTGACGTTACCTGTCGAGTATAATAAATTATTACTGGACGCGCTTTCCGGAACCGAAGGGTGCGTGCCGTGGCATGACTGTATATTTTCACTTTTCGGATTCGACTGTGTTTAAACGTGTGTAATATATAATTCATCGATCTGTGACTCGCGTTGCACATAAAGGTAATGCGGTGAACGAGATCATGCTATAAATCGTCCCATCCAATATTCGGCCGTTATCCTACGACAGTAGTACGATGGGCAATAAATCGGTAAGTCTTGCGAATCATCGCGAATATATAAGTATCGTATAAATCCCGACAACTGATGCAATTTGGAATAGGCGTGGGTTCTTCTGTTGTCCGTCCAGTATCCTATAAATATGCATATACAATATTTGGCAGTGATCGTACTACAGTTGTACGACGAGCGGTAAATGGATGAGTCATGCGGATGACAGCATACATATACGTATCAAATTATTTCCGAAGGCCGATGCGATTTGGGATTGGCCGAAATTCATTTGTCGTCGTCCACTATTCGACAAATGACGAAAGTCGCATCGGGCAGCATCTTGGCTCGAAGAATCAGAGCGTCGTCCCGTGACGGGAGTGATCGAAATGCTGCCGATCGTGCGCAATGCGCCTTTCATGTAGAAAACATTCGCTCAGTGACACTGACATGGAGTGAAGAAAAACATGCATCCGGTCTGTTCGTTGTCGGTGAATTTGAATGCAGAATAATATAAATATCGAATTCTATGCAGAGTTAATTTCAAAAATTGTTGGGCGTAAGGCGAGCGAAAAACGGTCAAAGGTGCTGCAGCAGGGAATAGTTTTACTGCCTTCTTGCCGCACGCAGCTTACACTTGCGGGAATATCCCAAGCGAATGAAATAAGGGCACGAGGTAAGATTTTGTTCGCCGCTTCGAGGCCCTCCATAGTAGGACCGGAATTTCAACTTGATTGAAACCGAGCGAATGATATTTTATCCCTTGAGCAACGTGTTTAAAAACATTATTTTCAAGGTCGTAGGCGCAGCGGTGTCGGAACTCTAGAATCCTCCTGAGAGGACGTATTTGTGGCAGGCTTTGGCAATCGTGCCACACTGGGAGGGCCTACACAGACGATACGAAATTCGATCATCTCTAATCCAAGAGATTGACCTTTTATAGTGTGTGTATATCGCATATGAAGGTAAATTTGTGGCATTGGCTCAAGTAGAGCACCCGACTTCAAGTCGGGAGGTCTCAGTTCGAATCTGAGATGTCACACTCTCAGGGTGCGCGTCCTCTCTGCCCCCCTTTTCCCGCTTCTCGCTAGTTTCCGCTAGTTGTCCTTGCACACTAGTGTCAAGGAGGTCATATGTGATATGTGACATTTATTAATTTGTCATGGTGTCCGCTCAATCAAAGAGCACCAAAATCTCTGTGTGGAGATTTGTATTGCCAACTACGAATGGCAGTTGGCCATTCGTAGTTGGCCAACTGGTTCATGTGTGAGAGGTATCACAACAGTTTAGGTTGTGGCGCCCTTCGCGATCCTATAAGTGCTATCGCGCCCCTTGCCCTAGGTGCAAGAGAGTGCTCACTTGGGACGTGAAGTTAAGGAGCCCTTCCAGTTGTTGTGGTATTTCATCTTGTGGTGGTTACTTGAAGTTGTATACCGAGGCGCCCTTCACAATCCTATAAGTGCGATCGCGCCCCTTGCCCTAGATGCAAGAGAGTGCTCACTTGGGAATGTGAAGTTAAGGAGCCAGGGCACAAACTTTGTCTTACATGTAAACTTGACTATTGAGCATAGTGTTGCAAGTGTGATTTAACGAAGGATGTGCCTTGTAGGTGTGGGGAGCACCGAAGTTCACTCGTTATTTATTGTGAAAGGAAGTCCTGGACCTCGTCTTGTTTAAGATATAAACGGTAAGGTGGTAAAGTATCCCAATCTTGTAAGGATCTCGGCAGGATCTCTCTGACTTTCAACTGTCCAGTTCTTGAGATTTGGCTTGGATGTTCAAAACTGAAGTGGAAAGGAACAAAGAATAAGGGGTCGTTGCCGCCGACCGAGTCACTTCATACCTGTATGTATCTCACCATCGTGAACGTGTTCAAGAATTTAACCACTAACATATATATCTGTGTGACTTCTCTTGATATATCACGACCTTGAAATACTTTGGTTTCATCATCGATTTCTAACTTATAAGAAACATATATTTTCAGTATGTAACTCGATATATGAGTACAACTTTGTACCATATTGTATATCATTGTAGGAACGACATATTTTTGGTTCGCACCGTATCTGATCCGCTTGTCGCGGAGTCACGATACTTCATATCAAAACTTAAAATACGATGGATCCTTTCCGAATGAAACCCGACATATGAAAAGTACCTTTATACACGAACACCGGCATATATTGTATGTTATCGTAGGAACTATAATATGTGGCTATATACTAACCGTAAATAATAGGGTTTCTTGACCGTAAATGACTGTTGAGTCATGAGGTCTTTCCGGCGGAAACTTTGCATACAAATTGTTATTTCGTAGACGAACACAACGATAGATTGTTTACTGTAATAGGATAAGTGGGACCCAAAATCCGATATCCATTTCTTGTCCCTATATGCTAACCGTAAATAATAGGGTTTCTCGACCGTGAATCGTAACTTTTGAGTCATGAGGTCTTTCCGGGTGAAACTTTGCATACATATTGGTATTTCGTAGACGAACAAAACGATATTTTGGTTGTTGTGTTAGGATAAGTGAAACCCAAAATCTGATACCCACATCGTGTGGCTATATACGAACCGTAAATGATTGGGTTTCTTGACCGTGGATAACTTTTGAGTCACGAGGTCTTTCCGGCTGAAACTTTGCATACATATTGTCATTTCATAGACGAACACAACGATATATTGTTTGTCTGTGATAGGATAAGCGAAACCCAAAATCTGATACCCATTTCTTGTGGCTATATACCGCGAACCGTAAATAATACGGTTTCTTGACCGTGAATAACTTTTGAGTCACGAGGTCTTTCCGGCTGAAAGTTTGCATACATATTGGTATTTCGTAGACGAACACAACGATATGTTGGTTGTTGTGATAGGATAAGTGAAACCCAAATTCTGATACCCACATCTTGTGGCTATATGCGAACCGTAAATAATAGGGTTTCTTGACCGTGGATAACTTTTGAGTCACGAGGTCTTTCCGGCTGAAACTTAGCATACATATTGTCATTTCATAGACGAACACAACGATATATTGTTTGTCTGTGATAGGATAAGTGAAACCCAAAATCTGATACCCATTTCTTGTGCCTATATGATAACACCGCATACAGAGAGCAGATTTTTTATTTGCTAACATCGTATGACTCGCGCAACCTTTCCGGGCAAAGTTATAGTATATCAATAGAACTTGCTGAAATCTGTGTAGGCAGCCCTGACCGGGAGTCCCGGTGCAGGCCCCTATGACAGATTACTAGGTAGCCAACACTGGACCTGTGACTGACCGTAAGCCCGTACTGTGACACACCAAGGTGTCACAGGTAGCTAGGACCGTAGCCGTTCCGACTCTGTCACCGTTCGGGGTATATCTAGCTTAGGGTTTATTTATTATGCGAGTTTATCTATATCAGTTTCACAGCACACACTATTATCTGTGAACTTGGATATTCCAGTAGGTTATGGGCCCACCACGCTTCCACTTCCTAGACGAACATTTTGGTACCTTATTTCTTGTCAAAGGCGCAATATATGAGATATGCCGCCATTTTTGGCGGAATTACGAGTTTTGTCATTTGCGGAACGAACCGCGCACGGCTATCTCAATCGAAACTTGAAATACTTATTTAGTTTTCATCTATACTTCATAGACGAATGACGGCATATCGTCGATCATATGTTTTCACAAGAACTATGTAAATTCGATTGCTGAAACCATATAAAACATATACGACGATATTACGCGACACCCTTGTCACGGAGTGTAGACACGCGCACTTCAATCACAACGTTTGA
Source organism: Cymbomonas tetramitiformis (assembly GCA_001247695.2). Classification (NCBI taxonomy): domain Eukaryota; kingdom Viridiplantae; phylum Chlorophyta; class Pyramimonadophyceae; order Pyramimonadales; family Pyramimonadaceae; genus Cymbomonas; species Cymbomonas tetramitiformis. The sequence goes on from LGRX02001283.1 coordinate 14,986, forward strand.
AATAATACGGACCCATCGTTCCGCATGAAACCCGGCCATGAATATCGGTATCAAACATATATCGGCCATATATATTGAAAAAAATTTCATTTCACGTCCGCACCTCGCGGGAAAAGCCTCGAGTCGATTCCCACGATTACAACGAGATATTTGTTTATTTATTTAGTCAATGATCGTATCACCTTAAGAGACATGTTTCCGAGATAAACTTTGAGAAGTGAGGGCCAGGGCCTAATCCCATACGACCTTGATAAGATGTGCTCGTCTGAAGAAAAAAAATATAAAAAGAAAGAAAAAAAAACAATGCAAAAAATTACTGGAATGGAACTGGAACTACTATCGTATGTCGCGAGAAGCTTTCATATTTAATAAGACGATCATCGAAATCGATATCGATACTGCATACGCATACTCGATACTGATACTCGATACAGTGATGACACGTCCGATGTCGCTGTCGCTGTCGATGTCGTGATGGTGATGGTGATCGCTCGAGGTTGACGAGCTTGGAGCTATGACGCGTGACGAGTTACGTTCCATATCGCGCGGCCGCGGCAGCGGCATCGGCAACTACTCGTCGCATCCCGTCACATGTTGTCACGCACAGCCTCGAGCCTGATCGTGATCTGATGAGACAACGCAACGGACGCTACTGTACTCTAGACCTCTATGCTTGCGCAACGCATGACCGTCAGCGTCAGGTCAACATATTTTATCAGGAAACTCCCAACTTCAAAGACGCCCGGCGGCTGAGCGGCGCACTGCACAGCAGTGCAGTCTCTCCCGTCAGGCATCTTTTCGTTTTCGTGCTGTTTATGTGGAATATGATATGGTCATGTACTCAGCAGACATGTGTATGTTACAGGTCGGGTACACTGGAACTTCACTGAACTCCACCACGTACGATCCCTGCTGCAGTTTAAAAGGTGACCTCTTGAATTCTGGCCTCCTACCCTTTTCTCCTGCAGCCCATCGACGGGAATTTGTTTTGAGTACGCTGTGTGCGCATACCAGTTTCACGGGTGCATTCAGTTTAGTCATTTCTGCTCCGATGGGACATCAGCCCCTTCGGCGCAGTGCGCCGAAGGAATTATCACGTGTTTCACATGTTCCACTGACCATTCGGCGCCCGCGTTTTGTTTCAGGTATCCGAAGGGAATATAACGCACAGAAGAAGTGGAGCAACCGCGTTCCGGATGCCGCGTTCCGGATAGCTAGATCACTGCTGTTACCTGTCAATTTTGTGAACTTAGAATTTAGATAGAATTTTTTGTAATGTTATTTATTAGTATTCAAAATTTGCAACTTGCTGTGAATAGACCTCTGCTGCTTTGACTGCTCCCCTTCCGTGCATGCTCGAACCTAGAGTGCTGTTATGCATACAGCTAACAATATGCTGTTATGCATACAGCATATGCTGTAAGGAATACAGCATATGCGGTAAGGAATACAGCATATGCGGTAAGGAATACAGCATATGAATACAGCATATGCTGTATTCATACATATGCTGTATGAATACAGCATATTCAGCGCTGTAACATGTCGTACCACCATGCGATCGCGTAGTTGCATACATCCACGAACGTAAGTAATAAAACGCATATACACCCGGCGAATACCCACAAATATGCTTGAAGTGCAATGATACTGCACGATTATATATCGTGTCATTCACCCGCATACTTATGTGTACTGTAAGTATGCAGCAATTTTACAGGATATGTAAGCTGCTGCATACTTACAGGGTATGTAAGTTGCTGCATACTTACGGGATATGGAGTTACAGTTAGCATAATGGCGGGAGGTGAATATTTCTAGGAAATATGCAACGGTTGCATACTTATGGATGATAGGTGGAGGGTGCATAATTCCCACATATATACCGAATGTATCTTAACTTTGGCAAATCTACACAAGTCGCATTCTCCTATCAAAGTATACAACTTGGAGTTATAGTTAGCATACTTACGGAAGATGTCGAAAAGCCGAATCTCTACGTAGGTTATGCGGGTCGAAAAAACCCGGATGCGGCTCCCATTGCCTCGAGGATTGCTGAGCCTCCCATGAAGTGCAGGGGGACGCACCCCAAGCACTGCGCGTGGGTGACATGGCATCGTACGTGGGCACACTCCCAGCCAGCTTGCCAACGACCCACAAGATTCTGCACAAAAGCAGAAAAAATCGCAAAATTCTGTTGAAATGCACTGCGGCTGCTGGCGAATTCGAAGCGAAGAAGCACGCCATTACTCTCCACCCCCCGTGCGCCAAGCGAGCACTCCCACCAGCGGCGGTGGAGACCACGACTGCAAGGACAAGCGCCACGTAGGCGGCCTGCGCGACGCGATGAAGTCGGAGATTGCGCCGAAGCTGCGCCCAGCGCGCCGCAAAGCGAGGTTTGTTCAACCTGGCCGGCAAAGCGGGCAGGCACACGCGGCCCAACAAGAAAACTTGAGACCAACGCAGGGACGGAACAGCCCACCCATGGTCACGTCGAATGTGATGCTTGTCCAAAGAGCCGTCCGGGACATAAGAGGCATGGCACGCCACATCCTCCGCGTAAACGCGGGTACATACCCAAAGCCAAGCAAGGACCACGAGAAGGAGGGCGGCTGCACACTGCGACCAGCACGCCAAGGAAACGACCACACCCCGAAGGGGCACGACCATCCAACCCTCTGCACGGACACGGTGCACGCCAGCATAGATGCCCGTGGCGTGCGCACGATAAGCAACCCAACGTACCAAATGCAGGCGAGGGCCCATAAGACCCAAACGTCGTAATACGCACGACGGGGATAACGTCGAGCAGCCGATCACCACACCGGCAGCCAGCCCAAAAACGAGGCCACGCAGTGCCTCCACCAAATGCGAAAAGGGCACCATGCCAAGTGCCACGCCAATGCCTCCCACATCGCCCAGACGGCGACCATGGGCATGGGACCTCGTCCCAGCCACCATTAAACCACTGCACTGCCTGCAAGCGAGATACATGCTCGCAGGACTCCTGGCCTCAAGTGGACTGCCCGTGCAGGCAGCCCACGGCCACAGCGTTGGTTGTGCATCAGGGCTGCCCGCCCGCTGTGCCCGGGGAGCCCTTTTGAAAATGCGCTTGCCGTCGCTGCGCCTCACGCTGCTCGTCTGTGTAGTGCTCAAACGCCTCCGTCGCCTCGCTGCATACCGAGACCGCCGGAGAAGGAAGACGCCGCGAGGCGTGGTTGGCCGGCATCCTGGATGCCCGCGGCGCGTGGACAACATGGGTAGCAGTCCCATGGCGTTCAACGGAAGGAGCAGACGAACGCGCAGCACCGCCCGCGCGCGGTCGATGCTCGTACGTCCCAGCAGAAGGCGGGTACTGATGACGCGCAGGGGGGTCGCGAACCTCGTCCACATTCCTTGCCCAGCTCGTGTCCATGTGCTCAGGCCTCTCGGCCACGCGGGCCTGACGGGCGAGCGGCGGCTGCGGGAGACGGCGCGCCTCCAAGGCTTCCAGGGCCGGCTGCAGCCATGGCGCGGCCGCTTCCTTGTACCCCCACTGTAAGCATGTGAACTTCCGGTCGTCCCGCATGAGGTAATCGTTCGTGAACTCAGCACGCCAAGACAAACATCGCTGGTCCTCCATGAAGATGTAGTGCACCGGCGTGGCGTTCGGGTGCGCCATGCAGCGCAGCACGTGCGCCGACCCAAGATCCACGTAAGTGCACAGCGAGAACGCGATGTTCCTCGCATGACCTCCGTCGCGCTTGTGCCCTGAGCTACGATGCGACAGATCAGCATAGGCCGACATGATGGCCTCCAGCAGGTTGGCAGACGTCGGCTGTCCCCCAAGAGGGAGGCGCCAGCCCCGTTGCCCGCAAGTGATGGTCTTGTCATGCTTCCTGGCGACCTTGCTGGTGATGCCTGGATAATTTCGCAGCCTGAGACCTCGCTCCTGGTTGCACACGCCAAGCTCATACACGATTCGCTGGCCCCGGCAGCGGTCCACGAATGTCACGCTAAACTTCACCATGAAGACGGTGAGGTTGCGGCGTTCCTTCAGGGTCATCACCTCCTCCGCGGTCAGAAAGGTGCACGTTGCACTGACGGATGAGGTGGCCATTCGCACGGCATCCCAATCTGACCCCGCTGGAGATGGAGGCGCCCTCGCAGGGGGTGGTGACCAATGACGCGCCTGCGGCGGACTCGGAGGCGTAGAAGGCGGGCCTCCCGGGGAGCTTGATCGGGAACCACGTGCGACACGAATCGAGTCCGCCCACGAGCCAATGTTGGTCATTGCAGGCGATGCAGGGGGCGATTCCCCTCGAGAAGGGCTATCAGCAGGATCCGGCGGCCAAGCGGCGGTGGCGCAAACGAGTCGAGGTGACAACTCACGAGAACCGTCCATGGGCCCAACGTCGCTGGATGATGGCGATGGCGTAGGGAGATGCGCGATGCGTGACAAGCGCGGCGGCGAGTTGCTGACGGACCTGGCACGAGACGGTCCAGCGGCAGCCTGAGATGGCCCAGCGGCAGCTCGAGATGGGCCTGCAGCAGCCTGAGATGGTCCTGCAGCAGCTCGAGATGGGCCTGCAGCAGCTCGAGATGGGCCTGCAGCAGCCTGATATGGTCCTGCCACAGCCTGAGACGGTCCTGCCCCTGCGGTATGAGCAGGTGGCTGCGTAGGGGCACGCTTCGCGAGCCATGTACGAGCCGTGTCGTTGGGTGGTGGTGGCCTGCGCACTGCGTCTGCATCGAGCGCCTCGTGGCCCTGCTGCCTGGTGTCGACTGACTTGAGCATCTTCCGCATCTCCCCCAGGCGCACGTACTCCTGGGCGGCAGCATTCTCGGAGAACACCCTGCCAGGCCCCCCAAGACCATCTCCCACGGGGTAGTACTTGGTGCTGGAATCCAGCGAGACGAGCTCCAGAGGTGGTCCCTTGCTGCCATGTCGATCATATTGCCGGAGTATGCCATCCGAGAGGGACTCCATGTTCACTGGGCAGAGGTACCTGAGCAACTGGTACGTCCAGACACCCATACTCTCGTACCAGTGAGGGAGTTGGAGCTCATCCAGCAACTCCTCACCATTGCACACGCGCGCATGAGCCAACGTGCAGCGCATCAGATCGAGGTGCTGCGTGGCTGTGCTCGGTTGGACACAGAAGACACGCTTCTTCAGGTCCCACATAAGGGTACCATTGACTTCACCACTGGGGTACTTGAACAACGCCTGGAGCGTGTCCTGCAGCCTCTGGATCGGGTTGAAGTCGCGCCGCGATCTGCCTCTCTCCCTGGGCTTGACGACATCCTGCTTGCTGGCCGAGGACGGTACATGCGTCATGTAGCTGCCATCGAGCACCCAGCGGTCCTTCTCGTCGTCGTGATCCAGTTTCTGGTCCACGTGCAGCCAGTTAGGGGTCATCAGCTGGTCCATCGTCACCCACTTTTGTTTGCCTCGGGCGAATTCCACGCAGACATGCTCGCGGGAAGGTCTGGCCGGCATGTCCTGGGCTGGGTTCTGAAGGACGCGGCAGAGACGCGCGACGTGGTGCCGGTCTAGGTACAGCCTCTGATCCGCCCAGTGGTAGTCAAGAGGGGCGTCCTGAGACGGATGGTCCCCAGCAACCACCCGAGAAGGGCTGCATGTCCACTCAGTGACCCACTTCGCGTGTCCACCCTTCCAAGGGTCCGGCTCCTCGTAAAACTGTTCGAGCATGCGCTCCGATGCTGCCTGTACGATGGGCGCCAGAGACGGCAGGTCACTTCTTCGGCCGCCTTCAAGGGAACACGTCTGACGGCGACATCTCTCCTCGATCTCTGCTCGTGTGGCGACTCGAGGTCGTGGGCGATCAGCAAGAGGTCTTGGCGAAGGCGATGGTGACCTCACCGGTGACACGTCATTGTCATCGATGTGCTCATGCTGAATCCCAGAAGCAGCAAATCTCTCCTCGCTTGTGCTCAGAGGCGTGTGCTTCAGCCACTCACACTCCATTCCCTGTCCGAAAATCTCTGACTGCAGACACACTACCGGGTCCACGCGCCTGGGCAGGTCAGGACGCCTGGGTGGCGTCATGTCAACCAGCGGAAGCACCACCTGGGCGTCCATGCCCAAAATCGTTGGCGCATGTGATACGGCCACGCCACTTCCGAGCTTGATGTCGACCATCAAGGAGTTCTTCAATGGTCTGGTGCCTATCAGCAGATCCCACGAGTTCTCGGGCTCGAAGGTCACGAAGGCATACAGCCGGTGCAGCGTCATGTGCGGCGTGCCCGCAGCTAGGATGACGTCCACATAACAGTAATGCGTGAACTTCGTTGGGCTGTTGTCACACCTGGTGACCTTAGCGCCGGTGCGGGCCTCGTACACCGTGAGGCCCAATCGCCTCACAACCGCGATGGAGATGATGTTGCAGTTGGCGCCGGTGTCCATGAGGATCGCCCGATACAACATAAGCTCACCACCAGACGACACCAACGCCAGACCCTCGTACAGCGTGGCATTCTGCAGTTTGCAGATGGGCTGAACCTGAGCCATCAGCAACACCTGGTCGTCGGTCAGATGCTGCTTCATCTTTGCCATAAGCGCGTCGTAGGCGTGGGTCTTGATGGTGCCAGCTCGAACATGTCCATGGTCGCTGAAATCAACCACCCCCATGTCGTTCACACAAGCAGCGGCTGCACACCGGGCGGCGGCACTGTTGACCACGCCGTTGGGCATCTCGTCCAGCGGCACCTCCTCGATCGTGCAGTGTTCTGCACTACCTGCTTCTCCTCTCACCCCCTGCACCACCGTGGCGTGTGAGTGCTCCAGTTCATGCTCGTTGACCTCGGTGGGTTGCTCTGTCGCGTCATTCAGCTCGTTGCCCATGAGCTCCTCGAGCGCCAGGAGGTTCTCGATGTCCTTTGGAAGGTCGATGGCGTGCTGGGATATCAAGATGGCCGCAATTTGCGAGCAAGCGCGCACGGCACTGCGCAAGTTGGACGCCAGCAGGTGAAACTTTCTGCTAAGGACGTTGGGAGGAATGGCTCTGGGAACCTGAGCGGCCTTGTCAAACTCCTCCGGCGTCTTGACCTGGAAGCTCTGCATCTTCTGAGTGCTGCCCAGGGCGACTGCGACCCTGGCGGCCTGGAGATCTGGTGCAGGAGTGATGCCAGCATCATGACCATCTCTCAGCCCATCATCAGCGAGGAGGTCCTCCTCATTCTCCTCGTACTCAGCCTGCTGGTTGAAGTTGGAGTCGTACTCAGTCTCAGCATCGCTGTTCTCAGACTGGGCCTGCGCCTCAACGCCCTTGCCACCCTTGGCCGGCACTCCTGGCTGCAGACCTGTCAACTCTGCGGCGAGCTTCTCCTTCATCTCAGCGCTGGCTGCCACCTGCTGCGGCTGCTGCGGCTTCTGCTTGGACTCCGGCAGCTTGAGCCACTCCTTCGTGGTGATCCCCATCTTGTGGTCGTGGAAGCGGTGCGCGATGTTGTAAGCACGCATCTGAGCATTCTTGACCTCATTCGGCCACTTGGAGTGCTGGCGATCCTTGTGGAAGTTGTGAGGTACCTTAGCCTCCCGACACCCAGTGTAGCAGCGCTCTGGCGAGTGGGGCAACTTCGTGAAGCAATACTCGCATTCGAACTGCTTCGGCTTCGAGGCGTCAGGCGGTGGCACCTTGCCGTAAGTGGGCTTCTGCCTCTCCGCATTGTTCGCCTCCCGTGGAGGCCTCCTCGCACCATCACCACCAGGCTGAGCTGGCTCCTTCTTTTTAGGGTCCCTGCGTTTCTCCCCAGTCTTACTGGAGGAGCCAGAGCGCCTCATGGAAGACACCAACTCAGAGAGGTCAAGCCCCAGCATCCTGGCTTCGTAGCAAGAATACACGCAAGTCAGTCTGCGCACGAGTTCCTGCTGAAGCGTCAGGGCCCATGCTTCTGCATCGTTCTTCAACTTATCTTGCACCTCCACGATGACCTCCAGGTCCTCCCAGGTGACCCTGCTGGGTGCAGGATGGCTGACTCGCAGCTGCTCCGATACGCGATCTCGGTACTCCTTGATGCGCAGACCCTTGATGCACTCCTGAACGTCCTGTCTGACGATGGAGTCCCCCACTGACTTGCCAGCGTTGAGCGCCGCCTCCCTGCGTCGACAGCTCTTCACGTAAGCAAGGCCATCCTGCTCGTCGGTCTGCGACTTGGCGACCAACAAGTCCTCCTTTTCCTTGGTGCCCTTCAGCAGAAACTTGGCCTCGAGTTCTGCAATGAACGCCCTCAACGCCCAAAAGTAGTGAGAGTCCTCCGTGCCATCTGGCCCTGTGAGACCCTTGGTGGAAGTTGCTTCCTCCTCCCACTCGTTAGACACTTCACCCTCAGCGTCACCATCCTCGAACTTCTTACAGACTGCCCATGTTGCCCCTGGCGCCAACTCATGGAAGGGGGGTTGTGCGCAGCGTACTGAGCCCTGGTAAGAGTCCCTCATGGTGAGGTCCTTCAAGACGTGACACGCATGGGAGGCCATGAGGCCATTCTTCATATATGAAGCGCACCACCAGTCATACGCGACTGAGGTGGCATGATCATCTCCCGCTAAGAGTGAAGGCAGAAGGTCCCACAGCGATCTGTAGTCTGGTTTGGATTCTATGAAGGCCTTCTTTGCCAGTGCGCTGAGCGAGTGAAAGGCTGCTGTTCTCGAGTGCCTGCGTATCTTAGCCTCGTGAGCCCGCTGTACTTTCGCCACCATTTCAACAAAGCGCCTGGTGAAGAGCGCCCTGTCCTCATTCTTGCCGCCAGTGTAACTAAGCTTGACATCACTCTTGTCAAGTGTGTGACTGTCTCTGTCATGATAATCCATCTCGTCTACGTCTTCAAACGCAAAGAGGAAGTGATTGGCTGCGGCTGCTGCTCTTGATGCTGCTAGTGCCCTTATCGTTGCTAATGATGTTGGTGTGGAGGGGCTAGATTCTGGATCTGACCCTTCTGTGCTCATATATCCAACGTCAATCTGCTGACTGTTTGCCTCCCGTGCCAGTCGCCGTGCCTCACGCTGTCTGGACTGGGCAGCGGCAGCGCTCAGCTCCGCCTCGCTCTCCGTGATCAAGCGCTATGTCAGTGCTCAGCAAGTGGGGCTAAGGAAGCGTGTCCCTCTCTGGCGCAGCGCTTATTTACCAACAGGATGCAGGCTTGATTCAGACTGGTTTAGGCCAGTGCACTGAGTGCCCCTGGATTAACACTGTTCTGAACCAGCAGAAGGACAAGACGCGTGCAGCCAGCGCGAGCCCAAAAGTCCAGCAATGCCTTTAACAGCTCTGAATCAGCAGCAGATGTAAACCAGAAGGTTCTAACCAATCAGATGAATACGCTGGACGATCTGATCGGCACCCTCGCTCGATCTTGCATCAGCGACGCTCACCTTAGCATTCTACCCAGCATGTTGTCACGGTCTCGGCAGGCCTCGGGCAAGAACGCAGGAAGGAATGCGCGGACCTTCCACCACGCTCTAATGGAAGCGTTTGAGCTGATGGAATCCCTGCATAAGCACGGAGTCACCGGTCCAGTCAGCAGAGCCTCGTTACCCGGCATCTTCCTCAGTGGACTGACACCAGAGTTGCACGCGAGGGTTCATAAGGAGCTGTTGGGCAAGGTGGACTTTCATCAGTCAACTGGACCAGCTGGGTGGGAGGCGGAACTACTGCGCAAATACGTGGAGCAGGCTACATTGGAGGAGCGACGGGATCCGGTGGGACTGAAGGCAGCCAGGGACCAGTCTCCCTTTCCAGTGGCTGCGCTGGTTGAGTGCCTCGATGAGCACGTGGAGCAGTGCTACGCGCTACCGACAGCGCCGGCAGAAGTGGAGGGCAGGCAGCTGCCTGGATCGTCTACGTACACTGGTTGCAGGAAATGCAAATCTAAGGAGCACTTGGCGAGGGACTGCCCGCAGCAGCACGACCAGCAGAAGAAAGCTGCATGGGTAAAGTGCATCTGGGATGAGGCGTTCGAGACCCTGGAGAACTCTGGCGCAAGCCCGGAACTTATGGAGGAGACGTTCGCAGTCATCGCGCAGGAGAGGGGTTCAGATTTTGGCGAGGGAGAGGCCGCGGGGGCCAGTTCCTCTCCCGGTCGCAAGGCATAGGTCCCGGAGCCAGCAAGGGGAGTACTCCGCCCCTTGCTGAGGCCGACAGGAGCGGGACCAGGCCTCTGGAGGAGAGGTCTGTGAGGGGGCGACACAGCCAGCCCTACCGGTGGAACACCCATTTCAGGGAAGACCACCGGATGAGGTATGGCCCGGGACCAGCCCAAAAGGCAACCGAGAAGCTGAGGCGAGCTGTGAGGTGGTTGAAGCGGACTCACCCGGTTACTGTGGTGGCTCCAAGCGAGATGGAGCCAGAGGTGGCACCAGCGCAGGCATCCACCCCAACAGAGGTACAAATCAGGTTCCCTTTGTTCGGGCAAGGAAGTCAGGGACACCCGTGCACAAAAGGTGTGTACCAGCGCGCCTTGCAGCCATCAGGTGCCAGAAGGGTGAGGTTCAGGGAGGAGGCAGCGCCCCGGCAGCTCTTTGGACGTGCGCTGCGACGACGACTGGACCGTGCCAAGCCGCCGCCGCTGTCGCGAGCACAACAGCGAGTGCAACGTGACAAACCAGCAGCGTGGGAGGCAGCCAGGACACTGACGAGCAGGCGGCGGGAAGCAGAGGTGCATCAGCACAGAGTCAGGAGTGCCATGGTACAGGTGAAGGGCCGCATAGAGCACCTGAGGAAGATGGTGAAGGCGAGCAGGGAAACGGCGCCGCCAGACCAGCACCCTGGCCAGATGATCCAGCGCCGGAAGACTCCATCACCAGGTCTGCCCGCTGGACTGCCCTGATAGCGGAGGCAGGCACTTACCACCTACCCGACGACAACTCTGACGAAGAACTGAACCCGCGGGAAGTGGAGCCAGGTTTGCACAAACTGGCCAGCATCAGGCCGGACATAGGCGTGGACGCGGGAGCGGGGCGTTGGGGAGAGTGGCTGGACGAACATGTGCTAGCTGCCATGGATGCGTCCGGGCCCACTCTCATGATCTTTTGGGCGTGGATTGGCAAGGTGAGAGTGAAGGTCCTCATCGATACCGGGGCCTCCTCCAGCTTCACATCCCTAGAGACTGTGAAGAAGCTCAAGCTTCAACCATCAGTCCATGAGAAACCAATGCGGGTGCAGGTTGCAGATGGCACAGTCTACGACGCCAACTCTTGCATTCGACCCAAGCTCACGGCGGAGACGCGGAAGGGAAGTTATGCCAAGCAGGTAACTCTGCGAGTGATGCCCTTATCCTTGGGAGTGGACGTGGTGCTGGGGGGTGACTGGTTACGAGCTCAGCGGCGGATCACCTTTGACTACGCACAGTATGGGAGTGTGCGGTTTGGCCATGGGTCACAGAAGGTAGTCATTGCGGGGTGCAATCCAGGGTCCTCGAACTCGGAGAAGGGCCAGGCTATGGGCCTAGTGGAGGCTCAACTAATCAGCACCAAGCAAGCTAGGAAGGACTTGCGGGCACTGAAGAACAGCGGACAGGAGGCCTACATCATGTACTTGGCGCCTGACGGGACCTTCAAGACGGAAGCCTCCGACGACCCCAACTCTCCTTTGGAAGCAGCTGCTGCTTTGTCAGAGACCTCTTCCTCTTCATCATCGGAGTGTGACGTCGCCAGCCTGAGGGAGGGGGAGGAGACTTCATGCGAGGAATACGAGGACAGCGATGGCACGGAAGCAAGCATGGCAACTCTGGCTTCGGCCACTAGTTCCTCAGACTCCACATGGCACCTGGGGGGGGGTCGAATTGACCATCTAAGGGGTTTGGGTATTGCCCGGAGAGTTCTCCAATGCATGCTACCAATGTTGATAGCAATATTACCTATTTCGATGTTGCCGAAAACGATGGTGCGGTCCATTTCGGCTGATTCGAATGCATTTGGTGTGCAACATATGTAAAACTCGGGGGGGTGTAGGACTTGTAAGATAGGGTTTGAGCGTGCTAGCACCCTTAATGAGTCGGGAACGTGAAAATTGTTATCATATGTGTACTTACTTTATAATACATGTCCATACAAAATATTTATGTACGACAAAAAGTCCTAGAAGTCTTGAAACCTCAAATTGGACACAAGTTATGTTATTCGCGAAATCGCGTAAATATCACTGTTATTAATAATAATACCAACACAGCAACCTATTCAAGCCTAGTTCTACAACCAGAGTGCATATATTACAACTAGTATATATGCTTTTCAAGTCCTAAATAGGAGTCAGCCTACTACAACTGGCGATCGACGATCCCGGCCATCTTCAGCCTTACAGCGAACACAGGCCGTTACAACGGATGCGCAGACCTATACCGTGCACTTGAAAGCGCCTGCGTCACTCACAGAGGGAGCGCCATATCAAATAAACGGTTTATACACGTGACTATTCAACTATTTATTAAGTGCTTTCCCAGGCCATGCTATGCGGTTGCCGGCGGAACCGACGGCGATGTCGTCACGTACGGTCACCGTCGGTTCCTGCATCACCCCCCCCCCGGAACTGTTGGGATTTTAACCCAAGCTGAGCCGGGTGAGACCCAATACTCAGACTTCAGTCCCGAAAAATATCGCACTGGTTCTGCACACCTTGCCGAGCTCATCCGTCCCTGCCGGCGTGTTGAATCATGCAACCGGCAGTTAGGGTTCCACCTTTTCCCCCTATCAAAAGTGCAGCAAACCGGAGGGTACGTTCCCTTCTAATATGGAGTGCTAGCCGGTCGCAAGTCCTTCGGCAACAGGGGAATACGTTTCTCTTCACCTGCAGCACTTGCATCCGCCCCCCCCCCTCACGGGACTGTTGGGAATTCAACCCAAGCTGAGTGGAGTTCGCCCCAACACTCAGACTGCAGCCCCAAAAATGCCACTCATACTAGCAGCACTATGGAGACAAGATATGCACCCGCCAGAAGGCCTGTGCCTTAGGCAAACCAAACTAAGGTAAAAAGATGAGGCTCGCAGGCTGCATTGGGCCTGCTGCAGTCTCATTCGTATTTTCTCGGCGCTGCCGCGCTCAACAATTCTAGCCTCCACAAAACTAGTTATTACGGGCTTCGTTAACTGAAAAAAACAGCTACTCTTAAGCTCAAAACAGCCCGTGAAAAAAATACACCTTTGGTTTACCTTCTTGGGAGTTTTTTTGCAGCTCTCCAAGCGAATCTGCACACAGCAAAGTCCGACAGAGTTAGAGGGGGGAGCAGGGGTGATTAGACCCGAGGACACACAAGTCCCGCCAGAGAATTACTCTCTGGACGCGCTGCTCCCTTTAAGTAAAAAGCTTAAAACCTTCCTGTGAGGTCAAAAAAGGCTGTGACCAAGTCTGAGCGCATGCGATGCAGAACAGAGTGCACCGCAATAGTTCAAGCCTATCAGCGGAAATTCGGGACTTACACAGTGGTCCTCGTGTCAGCAGCGAACGCGGTCAGTTCCTATCAACTGAGACCCGAACTCGAAATTCGGCCACACTAAAAGTTTTCTAAAAACCCCTTCTAAAATCTGAAAAACTCTAGTCGCATCTTTATGTGGTGGATGTTTTTTAAAATCAATCCGCGTCACCTGAAACGTTAGTAGCAAAGAGTGTGAGAGAGAAAACCAGTACCTTGTTCTAAGTCAAACGACATATATAAGGCAGGTCAGAGCACGCGCAGGGTCAAAAATGTTTTGAGACCGCTTGAAAAACAAATGTTTCTAAGCTCGCCGCCTATTTTGCCACGTAGGATGAGTGAGCGTCTGCTGACCTGTCGCGGGTGTGAACGCGGTTTTCGGCGGGACGAAAGATGACTTTAGCAACAACTTTACTCATTCTTAGATGGTCATTTTACCGGTAGTCATAGGTGCCATGTGTCGGAGGATCTCGACGCGGACGACGCAGCTCAGGAGCTAGTCTGCGCAGTACGCCCGGTAACGTGCCCCACTTCTGCCACTCCGGCGTCGCTGGACTGGGGACCATGCCCCGTACGAGCTCGATGGGAGGCTTTTCAGATGTTGCCCCGGGAGCGCAGGGAACACGCTGCACGCGATCACGCAGAAGGGTTGGAGCCTGATTGGGAGAGTGAGGCTCACCAACTGTGGAAGACAGCGCAGGCGCTGCGGGAGCATAGCGGCGCTCCATCAAGGAGAAAAGGGCGTGGACGACGTGCGCCAGCAACTGCAGCTCCAGTAGTGACGGCGGCGGAGCAGGTGCGGAGCGGTGGCGAGAACAACGAAGCCGAGCAGCGGAGCCGTGGTGAGGACGATGAGGCCGAGCAGCGGAGCAGCGGTGGAGCCGAACTCAAGCAGACCCCAGCTCAGTCAACTCCTCCTGACGAGGAAGACGCTGAGGAAGTCCCACAATGGATATGGGACGAGCTAGCGGAGCTGAAGAAGGCATACGTGGACGTGGTGAGCATGGAGCTTCCCAAGGGCGTCGTGGACCGCGACCACAAATCGCCGCTGCGCGTGGACCCCGAGTACCGTGATGGCGCACGACACAAGAGGTGCTACAAGCTGTCCATGGAGGAGTTACGACAACTTCGTGGGCAACTGGACGAGCTCTTGGCAAAGGATAATAATAATAATAAAACATTTACGCTAGCAGAAGGGACAATGTCCTGAGAGTGCGGTAACCCTGCAAAGCAGGCTAGTGAAAACACTAGGGGCTACTCCCTCTACTATAGCGCGCCCACAAAGGGGCTCAACCCACTTTTCAGCAGGGTGACATCTAGAGAAAAAGCTAGGTGCTAAGCAAAAAACTCTAGAAGATGGAGAAGCAGCCATGGCCGGGTGAGTGGAGGGGTGGCTGAAACTAGGCGGTGGGGAGGGAAGTCGAAGAATTAAGGGGGTATTTGGAGACGATGAGGAAGGAGGTCAGGGTGGGCGGAGGAGAGGGGGGGGTGGTGGGGGAGGGGAGAGGGGGGGGGGGCCCCTCCCCTATAGGACAGAGAGCCATCTTTATTGCAAGACTTTTGAAAATTATTGCAGGAGGGTTTGAAGAAAGTCATTTGTTTTTTGCACAGCTTCTGTTTCCGTGATGGTCTCATTGCCCAGGATGTCAACTGTATGCGGGTCAGTGTTCAAGGTGGTGGGGGTGTTCAACGAAAACAAGTCTCGCCTATTTCTGGTGTGTTGCCTACAGATTCTTGAAAGTTTTTTAAGGAGAGGTTTAATCTTGCCACGGGGAACACCTATCGTGTTGAGGACAGTACCGAAAAGAGGAGGGAGGTACCCCATGAGTGTAAGTGCTTTGGGCCATTTCACGGTGCTAATGAAGGGCTTAGAAGCTGCATTGGTGATTGTCGTATCATGGTGACCGCCATAATAATGCTCAGCACCATTCTGATGATAGGGGGGGGTCTTGAGTGGGCCATGGGCACAACGAAGAAGGGAGTACGTTGTCCCTTTCGTTCAGAACTTCATTCCAAATATCAGGGCTAACTCCGGTGTATTCTAGTCTCCTCTCCGTGACTCTGGACTTAGGAAGGACATTGAGGAACCATCTAGCAATCTTTTTCTGTGTAGGCCTCCAGTCAAAGGCTGGTTGAGTATCGCTGGGTGCACTGTCTATAGCTATGATAACGACATCCGAAAAATCATCCTTATAGCAT
Organism: Cymbomonas tetramitiformis; assembly: GCA_001247695.2. Taxonomy (NCBI): domain Eukaryota; kingdom Viridiplantae; phylum Chlorophyta; class Pyramimonadophyceae; order Pyramimonadales; family Pyramimonadaceae; genus Cymbomonas; species Cymbomonas tetramitiformis. The sequence continues at coordinate 30,586 of LGRX02001283.1, forward strand.
CCGCCACCTGGGAGAACGTAGGGGTCATCACCCGTCCAATAACCATGTGGGATAAATGGAATAGTGTTATGCGGGAATCTGAAAACGAGTTTAAAACCTTTATCAAACCATCTTTTTTGGTTTTTGGGAGACAGTGGAAGAATCCATGTTCCTGAAAATCCGGGTACAGTGTTGGCCGCTTTATGTCCCATCTCCAAGGTAGTCATAACCGCCGAAGATTTGCCCTTATCCTTTCCATCAAAGGGGGGATTTCCGTAAACTATTCTGCCAATGCCTGTTAACGGGTCCACGTAGGCATCCCAAGCGAGGCCATCAAAACCGATTTTCCCATGATAACAGAAGGGCTTGAGGGCTTTTTTCATTCTAGTGGTGGGTATGCATCTTCTCGAGTAAATTCTAGGGTGGGCATTTAGTGGGTTGGAGAAAAGTTCACAGCCGTTTTTGTCAAGGTTTCTGTCATCCACCAAAATATCTAAGAGGCTTCTTCTTATTGCATAGCAGTTTTTAGGGTCTCCCGATTCAAACTTACATGCATTGAGGGCTTCATGGATATCGTGTGCCCTATTCGAGTACTCCGCAAGTGAGCATGGGACTGCTTTGTTGGAAAGGCGGTGCCAAGCCAAAAGTTTCCAAAACTCTTTCTTTTGGACATATTGGAGTTCGGGATATTTAATTGTCCCCGTAACATGGTTCACTTCAGGCTTTGCGGTCACAGCAATGGTATTCTTTTTTGAACTTGATGGACGGTACATGCTAGCTTCCGGGAGAGCGTGTAAGTATAATTCCTCATTCATTTCCTGTCTTAGGTCAGCAAGTGGAAAAAGTTTCGATGGTTGTGTTCTGATGTATGTGGTACCCTTTCCAGGGTTTAGTAGTTTAGGCTTTTCTGAGATTTCTTCAGCGATGATTTTCCTTAGTTCGATATCTTGGGTTGTTCTAAGATTATACAAACTATCATTAAGTCCTGGGCATTCAAGTTGGATGTGTTCGAAGGTGCATTTTGTATTCTGTTGGCAGTAGGGGCAGTTTTCGGACCCGATTTTCCCCAGTTTAAATAAGCGTGCAGGAGAGGCTTGAAGACCCAGGAGTTCTCTACTTCTAGAAGCGGTGAAAGCTTTAGGTGTCATTTTGGAAATATCTTTGGTGGGGGCGGTGTTATTCTCGTTGAGCATTCTCAGATGCTTCCCTTGGGACTGTAGGGTTCTCCAATTATGATAGTGTGAGAGTCGTTGAATTCTTCTGATGTGACTACGTATATCGCCTAAAATAGGGACCTCAAAAAAGAATAATGAGAAGGGTAGTTCCTCGGCAGGGTCGTAGCGGGAGATGTCAAAACAGCCCCCTCTGAATGAGGCTCTTTTAGCAGTACGGTCCACTCTGTCGTGGACTTTGTCATTATTGTGACCCCTAATCCATTTAAGGATGATTTTACTGTGGTCTCCTTCACTGTAGAAGCCAAGTTCTTCTAGCAGTAGGCGAACAGCCTGCACATCTCTGCGATTAGCTTCACGTAGTTTGTCCCGAGCACTCATGGACCTGCCATCCTTTGTTACCGCAGATATTGCTGCCATGGAGTCAATGGCATGTACCATTGGAGTAATGGATTTGAGGAGTTTCTCTTTTTGTTCTGTGAGTAGAAATCGCAGTCCCGCAATTTCAGCAGATGTGCTACTCGGGTTTTGGATATCCTCCTTGATAAGGAGCCCCTGTGCGGAGAAAGTTCTTGAGGGGGGGATATTCATCTTCCGTACAAGTGGCATCCCGTTGTCAAAGTTTTTTATAGCATATGCTGCCCCACTGCATGCTGTTTTCTTTCCAGCAAAAAGGGAACCATCGCTTGCCATATCATAGTCTTCCATTTGTTTGCTCTTTTCGGCGTTGGGGTTGGTTTCTTCTTCCGAGTCGCTAGGGCAGCTGTATTCACTTTCTTCCTCCGCAGTTTTGTTTTTCATTCTGGCAATAATGGTTTCATACTGTCTGTCTGAGATGTAATCATAGTGTGAGTTGATATCACTAACTGTAGCAAGGACAGAAGAGGGCGGGTCCATATGGTCATTATATTCAAAAATAGAACCTGCTGGAATTAGGATGCAACCGTCATTGGTGATGCTATATTCAAAGTCGTATTGAAGACTGTTGGTACCTTTGATTCTGACAAAGACATTAGGGTTTATGGCATTGTTACTGTATTCTGTATATTGTATTGACATGGCCTCTAAGTCAATATTGGTAATGTGAATAAGAGAGATGGAATTTCGGTCACCATTTCCTTTCCAATGAAATTCACCCGTGTCAGGGGGTACTATATTGTCTCTATATTGTTTCTTGACATATCTAGCCTGTGGGTCCAAATCTACAGGGTTTTGAAGCATTTCCTTTTCGATTTCGGTTAGCCATCCAGGGGGTCTACTGCCATTCAGCCTGAAAAAACATTTATTTTCTTGCCAGTTTTTTAACATTCCACCGCAGGGAGTTAGAAAGGAACCTGTGTGCTTGAGGTTGTATTTTTGTATTGCGGAGGTAACATTCCTCGACATGTAGAGTTGTCTGGGAAGGGTGGTGATTAATGTGGTTTCACCCGCTTCATTTTCAGGGTAATTTTTAGAGTCAATAGCGTATCCAAGTTTTGCCATAATGTGACCTGTGCGCCTAAACCAGTTAAAGCGTTTGTCTTTAGTATGACTGTAGGTTGCATAGTGCGATAAGGGGAAACCCGATATAACATTTTTACCCATTTCGTTGTTCATGTTTTGAATTATTATTTTAAGCCATAGATTGCTATTTCTACGGTATAGTGAGATGAGGTGGGGATCAGTGATACGGTCCGTGTGGTTGTGTTGCCAATATTCGTGTTCATCCGCAGAACACAGGGTGTTCATAGTTTCGGTGATACACGACGCGGTTACAACATCAAAGACACTATCAATACCGTACCCGCCTTGGCAGACTGCTGTCCAGATTATTTGGTGATTGGTGTCAACTGGGCAGCCCAAATATTTAATTATAAACGAAGCTATCATTTTGTCTAATTCAATTGCGACATTCTTTGAGGAGTTGGCAATTGCTGAGGTAACTTTAAGGGGGTATGCCATCCTCGGAACTACAACCGCATTTATAACATATCTTAGCTGGTGTAGAGTCATGTGTTGCAGTTGGATGGATGTGAGAGTAGATTTAAGTCTGTCGATAAGGATTTCCGCCTGTTTGTCCCATTCCCCATTTAGTGCAAACCATACTCCGAGATATCTGTTTACCTCTTTGCTGTTGGAGAAATCGAGGAATTCTGGTGACTCAGGGGGTATCCATTTCGAATCAATGGAAGGACTTGGGTCATTTGTATTGGGCTCCAGGTGACCCCCTGAGATGAGTAAATCATCGGACGGGTCATATCGCGTTACTGTTTTGCCCTGAGGTTTAATGCGCTTTCTGTAAGAGTATTTGGATTTCTTAACATTGATGGGAATACCAATGAAGCTCATAAATTCATTAACTATACCTAGCATGTCTTGAACTTCGTCTTTAGTTTTCCCCACGAGAATGATGTCATCACAAAAGAACCGTGCAAAGATATTTAAAGTGGTGTCCTTTTCTAATAGGTTTTGGGAGGGAGGAATAACATTATTTCCTGGTTTGTCTGGTCTATGGCGTTCCGAGCTCAGTTCATATCCATATGTGGATCCTGTCGGGTTTACACCGTTTGCTCTTTTTGCTAACCAAATTGCCAGAATGTCCATAATGGCTACAAACCTTAGTGGGCTCAAAACTTCTCCCTGAGGGACTCCACATTCTAGGGACCATTCATCCGTGAGGCCTTCTTCAGTGAGTACCATTCTAGAGGCATCATTAGTAATGTCCGAGATGATGTTGATTATTTGTGATGGGAGTCCCAGCTTTCTCAGCGCTAAATTGCTCATCCAGAATTCAGCTCTGTCAAATGCTTGTTTGAGGTCCAAGTAAACTACGTGGAGGTCTTTGTCGTATCTATTGGCATCCGAAATTACTTCATTCAGAATTTGAAGTGAGTCATCTATGTTTTTATTCGGAAGAAACGCATCTTGAATGGGAAAGAGAATTGGGTGAGTGTTAAGTATTGTTTTGAGACGGTTAGCAATTATTGTGTTAAATAGTTTAAGACCCGTTTCCAACATTGTGAGGGGTCTAGAGTTATCTATTGTACATGGTGCAGAGGGATTTTTAGGGATTGGAAGGATGACTCCAGATTTTGCACTCTTTGGAAATTTCCCAGTTATAAGAATGTGGTTAAAAAGTGAGACAGTAACCTCTTGAAAATTCTCTGGGCCCTTGATCCACTGCGAGTATCTCATTCCTGAGGGTCCTGGTGCTGTGGAGATACCACAGTCCGAGTATGCTTGTTGGAGTTCTTTGTGCGTGATTTCTGTCAGTAGTCTAGCAGCGGCCGTATCGGGGATTTTAGGGCTGTCCTTTAGAATGTCAGTGAGCCACTGTGGGAGTTCATCTGGCTCGTTCGGGTTAGTAGAAAATAGTTTTTTATTTTTGTATTCATCTAGTGTTGTGTTAAGTCTTTCTGTCTTTGTCTCAGGTATCTTTCCATCACTACCTGGGGTAGCGGCTGCACCTTTTTCAGTAGGTTTCATCTTTCCCATGACTGTGTCTAGAAACCTCGAAAGGTTAGTTGAGAAAAGATGCTGCAGGGCTTCCTTTTCTCGGAGATTGCGTCGTTCAATGTCAGTGTCTCTGCTTTTCTGAAAAGCATTTCTGATTATTACATAATTTTCATGCAAACGTGCTCCCCATGTGGCTGCCGTTTCATTGTGTTTGGGTTTGAGCGAGGCAAAAGGTAGCGTGCGGGCAGCCTTTTTGGCTTGCTTAGGAATGTTGCTTGCATGAGTTCTTGTGTCCAAATATTTGATGATGCGGCGTACTGTGTTTAGCCATTTGTATATATAATTAGATATTGCTGATGGTTTTTCAGACCTCCCAGCTATGTTCAGATTCTTGGTGCCAAAGGCGTCACTTGCCGCCTGATGTGCCAATTTGTGCAGGGTATCCCATGTCGCGTCAGGGTGCATTTCCTTGAGGCCAGTGCCGCCGTTTCTAGTTGCTTCCGATCCATTTTCCATTTCAAGTGTGCTATGTAGTCTTTCAGTGTAAGACACCCAGCCTGTAGCGTATTGGAATAAATGGGCGGTGCAATCTATTTTTTCCGAATGCATCTCAGATCCGTACAGGTTCCAGAATTTCGCGGGCATATGGGGTTGTAGGAGAATATTCCAGCTGGTCATGTGCTCATCTGTGTTGGATTTCGTGATTTTCTTAACTTCTAGTGAGCTGAATGACAGATGACGTTTGAGATAGGCATTAACATCTTTCTTATTTAAAAGGTGAGGCGAACCTATATGCCAGATGTTATCTTTGTCGTTATGGCCTAAGTTGAGACCACCTTCCGGCATCCCCTTTCCTCTAGAGAGTAAGTGAGCTGCATGCCATGGGCTATTAAGGTGAATCCACCATTCCTTGGGTTTGTTGTGCCATTTCAGACATTGTTCTATATTGTCTGCCTCTTTATTTTTAGCTATGAGCTTACTCACTGTTATGGGGCTGCCGTCAGTATTATCCCGTTTAAGATCAAGATCAGTGGTGTCACCCTTAATGGTGCTGATAGCGGTTCTAGCTTTGTTTTTATTGATGCACGCGTGCACGAGTTCGTTTGTGCTGTATCCGTTTGCTTCGAGAAGTCCTACAATATCTTTCCTGTTTATTTTCCTTTTTGTACCCTTATTTTTGTTTGTCATTCTAATTGGGTACCCTGGGTACTCATCATGTGTGGTTTCCTTGGCACCATTAAATCTAGGTGTTGGCAAAGTTGTATCGGTGGAAATCTCCGGTTTGGTGTCGATTTGAGGGAGCTTAAATTCAGCCCATACTATCCCGTGGTCGGAGATGATATAAGGGTTTTCCTCCGTCCATCCTGTTTTAACGGTCATTTCTGCCATAGCTGTGTTGGCCATGATATGGGTGAGTTTTGCTTTTGAGTTTTTGGATATGACATGTGTGAAAATTTCCGTGTTTGGATTACGGTCCATTATCAGTTCATTAAGGGAGCATCTGTCATTGTTGAAATAGGTTAAAAGATGCTTATTCTTTTCGACATGCTCTTGATACGACATGTAATTTCCACCTGACACCCGCTGATTTGGGGTAATGGTGCAGTTTTTGTCACCTATCTCTACGTAGGCCTTTTTTGGATTATTTCCTGCCCTCCCTGCCCAGTCAGTAAGTGTGTCATATAATTCCACTTGTTCCTCTACTAGTGTAGCATCATTCATATAACCGCTGGCTATGTAGAGCTCAAACCCGTTATTTCCTGAAAATTTGGTCATTACTGCTCTCTTTGCATCTCCATCGATTGTGGTGACCGAGGTGGATAGTGGCAAACTTTTCGGATTCCATAGGATCATGGAACCAATGGAAGCTCTTTCATTTACATGAGACGTGCGAAATTGGATTCCTTTTTGTGTCATTAGGGTTTTGATTAATGCAAGGTTTTCAGTATTTACCTTGGTTTCTGATATACATATTATATCAGCCCGTCCGTCAATTAAAAGATTGCAGATTGTTTCTAATTTGATTAAACTGTCTTTATCTTCTTTGTGGTGTCGGAGGCCTCTCATATTCATACCCATTATAATCAAATTGTTAGAGTGTTGTGCTAGTTGTAGTTTAGTGAGTCGGTCTATTTCTTCTGACTGTCTCATGGCGTTTTTGTGTTTTGCTTTTTGTAGTATGCATCTGCCATCTGCGTCATAAATGTTCTCGATATCAAAGATTTTGTTTGTGCATTTGGTTTTACGGATTATTCTCTTTTGTTTATGAGAGTGTTTCCTGCGGTATCCATATGTGTGGGGTTCACAGGAAGGCTTTCCTTTGCCTGAGATGAGGTGATTATACGCAGTGTGGGTGGATTTACAGTCTTTGTGCTCAGAATTTGGCTTTGTTGGATGTGCATCAATTTTCGGAAGGTGGGTTCTCAGTGATTGTCGTATGGTCGAAATGGCTTTGTTATTTTCGTGTTTGGTTATCCTGGCTTCTCTGCCCGTTTGTGGTAGAATTCTAATGTTTAGGTTTTCAAGTTCGTATAGCAGGTCTCTGTTTAATTGTGCTGCTGAGAAGAATTTAGTGTTGTGCAGGATGTGACAGACTTTGTGGGCTAGCGTAAAATTGAAAACCCCCATGTTATTCGGGTGTACTCCCAGTTTCAAGGTTATGCGGTGCACTCTCAGGTCTTGAGGAAAAAGTGTGGAAATGTCTTTCTGGTGTTTATTGTTAGAGATATCAAACTCACAGTGAATAATCTGTCTTTCTGGAATGATGTGGACTGCAGTTGACCATATGTCCTTAGCCACAAGAAGATGAATTCGAATGTTGGTGTTATCCGTGTTCGAGGTGTGATGATATTTCCTATGCGATTCGATGGCTTCTGAAACTATTGTTTCATTAGTGGTGTGTGTCTTCCATTTCAGTTTAAAAGTTTCTATCAGAGTTTCTATCTGCTTTTTGGGTGTGGCACCTCTGCGTGTGAGGATGTGGTGGGGAGGTAAGGTCATATTAGGGCCGCTGATTGCGGCGTCATTTCCAGCGTGATCCAAGTGTTTGAGCTCCAGTGTGTTACGGGTATTCTTTACCTGCAGCCCTATTTCTTCCCTCATTTCTAATCGGTATTTATGTATTTCCTTTTGCATCGTTTTGTTGCCATACTCCCCAATATATAGATCAGATTTTAGGTACTCGAAAAATGAGGTCTGGTGCAAGCCTCTGTTCCATTGTGCCCATCTGAAGGCGGTTTTTGCTACCCATGTGCCACAGTTGTATGTATCTGTTTGAAATGTTTCCTTGCTAGTGGTAGTTGTGAATTCATTATATTCTGTAATGGTTATGAAATTTTTTAACCAGGTTTTGAGTGCTGCCTCAATCATATTAATGGTTTCTCTTTCGGCTTTATCTCCAAAGGGATCATATATGTAAGCTTCTATTTTCCCAGGTGATGATGAGCGAATCATTATGAGACGCCAATGTATATTGTCACACACGCCTATTTGTGTGTGGCCATATTTCTTGAGTCTGCTATTAATGAGTTGTGTGAGTTTTTGGTCCTCCCCTGTCATCTTCAGCATCATGTCTGTAAGGTCCATAGGGGCTATGGTACTCGGGTCCCGTATTTTCATTGCATCACCAACATGAGTTGCATTTAACCACCCCTTTTCTGAAAGGAGTGATTCCGTGGCCATTGTGGTTTCAACTACTGCGTTATCTTCGGTGCTTGCTCCACCGCATAACAGCTTCTCGGGTTCCGAAATATTATATTGTTTGGTATCGCTATCCTTCTTGTGGTGGGTTTTATATTTCATTATTCTTGAAGGTAAATTCATTTTGGGTTTCTTTGCAGTTTGGGTCCATGTTCTCTCCCAAAGCCATGCCGTTTTGGGGTTTTGAATCATGTATTTCAAGGCGCTCTTGCTTATCCCTTTGCAGGCCTTAGGTCTCTTGTGGGCTAGGTGTATTATGACTCTGGGTCCCGGGAAATATTTTTTAGGGTTCAACTTCATTCTGCTGAGTTCCGCCATTATATGAAGAAGCATGATAGTGGGCCCGTAAGTGGTTGTTTGCATTTCCGCTCGTGTTTTAATAATATTTTCCTCACATCTCAAGAGGTGTCTCATTATGTAATATGT